>VYZU01056104.1:38568-111243 GCA_013401355.1 Ceyx cyanopectus | reverse complement strand
AAAAGAAAAAGGAAAAGGAAAAGAAAAAGAAAAAGAAAAAGAAAAAGAAAAAGAAAAAGAAAAAGAAAAAGAAAAAGAAAAAGAAAAAGAAAAAGAAAAAGAAAAAGAAAAAGAAAAAGAAAAATTACTCTGTCTCTGGTAGATAGGATTCACCACTGGCTATTATGTTCCCTAGCTATCTCAAACCACTGTTTCCCAGGATTTTAGCCTTAAAAATAACAAATGAGGCATTCTAAAGGTCTGAAACTGTAGTCTAAAGCCAAACATATGGTGAACTAATGTACATGAAACTTCCTTGTCTTCTTCTGCTAATGCCCCTGTTGTTTACTGAGAACATTCCTGCCATGAAGCTGGGCTTCCTCTAACAGGACCCACTGGCTGTGAGGGTGGCAGGCAGCAACCAGATTTATTTGTGCCTGATGCCTGAGGGAGGAAGGGCCAGCCCTTCACATACTGCTGGCTGCTCTGATGCTGTTGTCAGGGTCAAAACATCTTCTTGTTTCTCTGGGAATGGTAAAGAACTTTCTTCCTCAGTGACTTACACCTACCTCTTTCTGAGTAGGGTTTGGATGTGCAAAAAAAAAAAAAAAAAGGCCCACTAGGTTTTTCCTATTGAAAAGTAAAAAAGTCTTCCTTATCCCTCTGTTTAGAAGTGTTTAGCACTGGAGCATACCTGACACCCAGCTCTTACACATAAATCAAATCTATTCTTAGCAACCCCGGGATGAATCCAGGATAACTCCACTGAAGCCAGTGTTGTTTTTTCAATTTGAACCATGTAACTGAGAGTTGAATTTGGCACAAACTACTCATTTCTCACCACGGAGGGTACATTACAGCAGAAGGCATCAGACGTGCTGTTTGCTAAAGCCCACAATTACAGGGGAGCCTTTAGCCCTGCATTGTGCTGCTGTAGATGGCACTCATTCCTTGCCTGTCTGTACAATGCACTCTGGGAATGCACTGAGTTTATTATGCAAATGCATCATGGCAAACCCTGCCATACTTACAAGATCATGCAGATTATTTTCTCATTGTGTGACATGTGCAATGAAGCAACTGTGTGGAAGCTGCACACACCAGGACAAAAGAAACCAACGGATTGAAACCCTCAGCCTGCAAGTGTACTGCAAGAGAGGCTCTCAAGAGTGCTGTGCTCTTTAGACTTCTTTTCTGAAAGGACTAACTCTGCCTTGCTTTCTCCAGCCCTATTCCTTCCCTAGGTCTTTCCACAAAGCTCCCTCTGAAAGGATTTCACAGGGTAGAGCAACACTGGAAATGTCCCTCAGTGACCCAGTTGAGATCTGGCTGCTAAAGGAAGACCAGCAGCCACCACGTACAAAGACTCCCAAGTGTGGATGAGTTGAATGAAGTGTTTGCTCTTCTTTTAAGGACTTTTCTTTACATTTGTTTTTAACACCCACCCTGTGTCAAATGCTCCTCATCTAGTGACTTACAGAGCAAAAAGAAGGCTATGTACATAGGGTGCTGAGAGGGGACTTGCCAAATTGACTTCAGTTATTCCCTGAAAACACAAAATTCCTGTGTAACTTTGGACAAGGGGAATGGTTGGCAGTGAGATGATCCAGACAGACCCACTTTAGGTGTTTACTTTGATTGCCCTTTTCAGATCTGTGGACAGAGGTAGACATCTCAGGAGAGTGGATCACAGCAGGAGCCAAACTCCAACTCTGAACTCTTCCCAGAAGAACTCTCTCCATCCACTGCAGAGGGAGCCCAGGGAGGGTAAGCTCAGGCAATTCTCTAAAGCTAGGAGGCTTCTATGCTCTTTATTTTCAATCTGTATCTTTGATTCTACTTGTAAATGGGGAGAAGGCTTCCCCTTATCTGAGTAGCCTAGAGAAAGAGTTTTTTGAAATAAGAATCAGGTTGTCCTACATGTGTGTACAGCATCCAACACAATCAGCCACATACAGAGGGTGCCTTGAATCACCACCATCAAATAACCAAAGTACAACATTACTATGGGTCTCTTTCTGTTCTGTGGGGTCAGGAATCATGAAGGGCTTTGCTCAAGCCCAGACTTTAGGATTTGGTCCTCTGTGGTGAGGTACAGACATGTGCACACTTGCACACTTGTAGGCATCTTGCTGTATGAAATGTTATAGAGAGTTACTTATTGCAGGATGCAATAAGTAACAAGGGCAAGGAAGACAGAGTTAAGCACAGTGTATTTACTAGGGGACGTGACTGAGAATATTGACTGTTCTTCACATCTACCAGGCACATTTATCACCCTGTGACATAGGAAGGGAGAAGACTGGGAAGTGGGGACATGCCAGTTAACCTCAAGCACTTGTCGAAGCACAACAAGAGATCTGAGGTATGCACTAGGGCTGAAATTCCATTACAGGTTTTAAATAATTAAACACTACACGTTTGGAAGCTCATTCCTTCCTATTACTTTTTAAATAATTAATCTGTATTTACATCTATTGAACTTCATGGAGCTATACACATAACAAATTTAAGTTTTAGAAGAAAGATTTTTCCTGTCTGACAGCATCACAATTTTTTTTTTTTGATTGTATACAATAACTTCAGCTATTAGGGATCAGTCAAAAATCAAATCCAAGCTGGATACTGTACATCACAGGCACATGTAAGGAGGTTTCCATCAAATTAATCACAAGTAATCAAAACAGTAAGAGAAACTGTAAATTGTCAGAGGAAAAAAATGTGCTTCTAGCATCTCAGAATAGTAAAGAGTGACTCAGGTTGGAAGAGAGTAAACTAAAAAACTGCATGTATTGTTCCTATTATGTTCAAGATAATGCTGCCAGTTCCATGTGACCTGCACTATGGTTTGATTAAAAAAAACCCATAAATTCTTGCAAGCAAAAATACTGGTCTCAAAGCCTAGAGTGACAGATAAAACAGTGATAGATAAAACAGAGCAACAGAATCTAGAAAATTAAAGGAAAAAAATCTTTTTCTAAAGTACTTCTCTTCCTACAACACATTATTTCCCTCTATTTGCTTCTGGTTTGAGCTGAACGAGCTGTGAAATACCCAGCAGCTTTCACCTCACTGGAACTACATGTGATGCAGCAAAGTGAACAAGCAACACTGTTCAAACCTTCAAAACAACAAAGCACTGAAACAGGTTCTTGAAACCGTAGCTCTGCCCTGGGAAATGAATTTGTAGCAACAGCAGCAGGATTATGTGTTTATTGTACATGTGATTTCCAGCTCGAGTTAGCTTCTATTTACAAGTAAGCAGATATATGTGCATTCAGTTATGCAATTCTAGCTGGCATTCCTACAAATTCAGTCTGAAAGTCCAACTGACTTATTTCCTTTTCAAACAGCATTACTACTAATAGAAATGCTGCTGGCCAAACAGTTCCTTCAATTATAGTAAGTGGAGCAAAGCTGCCTTCAAACTGAGATCTCAGTTACACCTGCACAGTTATTCTGGAAGTTAATTAGATTGCACAGGGGTAAATATGGACTTAATGTGCTCTTCAGAGGCCTCCTAACAGCAGAAGACATATTAGGGAGAGAAGAAAGAAACCAACTTGACTTTCAAATCCCAGGCTGGCTTTGCAAGCAAGGGAGCAAAGCATCTGTACCTGCAGGTGAAGCAGTTGTGTGTGAAGAGATCACAGAAAGGCAGTGTCATCTTTCAGGGAAAAGCTTCCCTCAAAAACCATCTCACAATGTTCTTATTTTGTGATTGTTATTAAAAAGACAAAAAAAACCCAAACCAAAAAAAACCACCAACAAAACCAGGAACATCTAAATCAAGAGCAGGCATTGGATCCAACAGTGACATCTCTCCTGTTTGCTCCTTTGACCCCTGCAGCTCTAATTCCGAGTCCTGAGGACAGGAGCTGCACATTTCAGAACGACCTAAGCCAAACAGGAGAAGGGACTGTGAGGTCAGCTTGCAGTGAAAGCCAGGCTTGCATGCCAGGCTCAGAGATCAAGGACTGACTAACTCAAAGCCCAGGAAGAATCATCACTTCAGAAGTCAGCTGCTCCAAGGCTTTCTGTCTCTGCTGCCAGGGTAAAATCAGAGCAGAGGACGCGGGAGGCTCCTCGCAGTGGAGACTGAACTGAGCCCTCCAGCTCTGTGCAGTTTTGGGGGGGTTTTGTTGCCTTTTTAGACAAAGCCAACAATGCTGAGTGTTCATCTTTCAAGGCCATTTTAAGGATCAAAACCCATCTTACTTCATAAAAAGATGAGTGAGATTCAAAGTGGAAAATTATATGGGAGCTTCAGCTACATTAGGTGGAGAGGCAGGTTGCTCTGACTTATAAATGCTTAGCTTCTTATAAATGTTATGTACCCCCCCTCCCCAGCATTCATGTATTTTTCACATAAATCCTGATTTTGGCATATTACTTTATTGTGCAGACACGTTCTGTGTACTGGATGGCTTATGCAAATTAACCAAATGTCCTATAAATTAGTCTTGAAATGTCTGGGATAATGAGCTGCTTGCATGGTGAGTATTGCACAGTATTCAAAGGCAGACTCTTTACAGGTTGGGAGAGTGAGAGAATATTATAAATGTGGCCAGGCATTGTGCTCCTCACCCTGAAATGCAAGGCTTTCAAGAAATTGAAAAATTCAGTGCTAACAGATACCTAAAAATTGAAAACCACATTAATTATCTGGTAGGCAGGCAATATGCCCCCAGCTATAGAAGCTCAAGCATGCAGAACTTAGATGACTTGGCCAACAAATTGAAACTGGTTACAGGCTGGGTTTTCTTCCCTGTATAATTTAGATTTTCACCAAAGCACTTCTGTGTATGATTTAGAGATATGAATAGTATTGTATGCAGTGCTTTCTTCTGGAGATGTGTATCTGCCTGCCAGAAGTGACACCTCCCTTGCATTCCTACCTGAGACACAGAGCTTCAAAACTACACTCCTAGTTGTATTTTAAAAACAAATGTTTTATGTCTGTTGCTGCTTTCTTGTCAAGTGTAGACTGAGAGCAAGTTTTATGGACAACAGGCTGGTTCTCTGCTCTTGACTTGGGTGGTGCTGTCCAAGGCATGTGAGGTAAATAATAACAAATCAGATGACAAATAAAAAGCCACAGCACTTGCTTTTGGTGTGCATTTCATTGCCTCCAAAAATGATATCCATGTTGCCATTGTGTGTGGGCATCTTCACTTGCAACATCACAATAATGAAATGTTCAGCAGCAGGTAGGTGAGAGAAGTGCTATTAGCATGACTTTGCAGCAATGAGAGCCTGAAGGATGCCTTCACCTGACATCCCTTTATTTCATGGTTGTCACAAAACTGACGTGGGGAGGGTGAGGGAAAGAAGATGCAGAACAGGGATGGAAAACAGAGATGGATTTGACAAATGGAGCAACTGCCTTGCCTCCCTTCCTCTCCTTCTGGTATTCCCAAGGCCCCACATTTTCTCCTGACAACCCCATGGAGCAAGCTCTCAAAGGAAGCTTTTTATCCCTTTGTCTTGCAATAACCTATAATATCTAAATGGTGAGTATCAGGATGGAGCCAGGTTCTTCTCAGTGACATCCAATGGCAGCACAAGGGGCCATGAGTACAAGCTGGAACAGGGAGGTTCCATGTAAAATTAAGGAGAAACTTGTTCACTGTGAGGTGGTGGAGCACTGGAACTGGATGCCCAGGGAGGTTGTGGAGTCTCCTGCTCTGGAGACATTCCAGACCCTCCTGGATCTGTTCCTGGGTGACTTGGTCTAGGTGCCCCTGCTCTGGCAGGGGGGTTGGACTAGATGATCTTCTAGCTCCCTTCCAACCCCTGACCCTCTGTGGTTCTGTGACCCTGCTTTTCACTGTTCTTTATTCAGAGAGCATGGGAAGCTCCTCAAAGCACAGAAGATTGCTGTGCCAACAGCACTAAAGATGACTCTCTGCTCTCAGTGTTACTAGGACACAGGCAGCTTCTTGGAGTGTAAGCTTTGCATTGACCATGGCTACTCTGATTTGGTGGCATTTTATCCCAGATGACAAAAAGGATAAGGTAAAGGCAAAGCAAGGAGCAGGAATTTGTTGTTGCAATTCCACTGGAGCATCACAAGTGCAATTATGCCCATTTTCTGAACGGTGAGCAGAGACAAAGAGAGAAGTGACTTGGCCAAGGTCACAGGGAATAGCTGTAACAGAGCTGAGGAGTGAACAGATGCCTCATTAAGGACTGGTCTAATACCAAGCTTTGAGGTAATCTTCCTTGCAAGAAAGTCAGGGCTTGCTTTCAGAGTCACAAGCCACTCAGTTTGGTCACACTGAGAAATTTGACAGGTCTTTAGATGGTAAAAAAACACATTTAGGAACATCTGGCCCTTATGACATTTAGTGAAGGGGACTTTCTACAGCAAACAGCACCAAGGAGCCAAAGGCTACAGGAACTCTGAAAATAATCAAATGATGTGATTTATCATGGACCTGGGGAAAGATAGCTAAACTGAATGAAAGGAAAGATACTAATGGAGGAACAGGGATACTCAGAAGGGGAAGAGAGACCTAAGGAAATAGTTGTAAGGAGCGGAAAAATCAAAACCAAAGGACAAAAATAAATGAAAAAGCAAGAATAGTAGATATCCTTATGTGAAAAGAGCTCAGCTGGAGTGCCATGGGGATGACCCCTGCCTCACTGCACCTTTTGATAAATCCTGGAGAGGAGTGTGTTTGCACTGGGGGCAGCCACATGAGGAGCAGCCCGAGGAGACAGGCTCCAGTGCAAGGGTACCAAGGCAGGTGAGGTGCAGCACCTGTGCCCTCCAGTGTGCTCCACTTGCTCCCTGCTGGGTGTCCACAGTGAGTGCAATGTCAGCAGCAGCTGTTCCAGTGTTTCAAACCTTCCTGCCCTCCTTTTCAGAGCTCCAACATGCACATTCAAATCCCTGGACATTCACAAGCAATTATTTTCTAATGATGCTAGAAGCAAAGCTTCCAGTTCTACAGCTTCAAAACCCCTGCCCAGCCATGCTCTGCTGTTGACCTTTTCAAGACCTAAATATAGATGAGATACCTAAATAAGATAATTGGCCAAATATAATGCTGGTGTGAGCTGGAGGCCTTTTACCAGAGGTGAAACAGGTTCCCTCTGAGAAGAGAAACTGCAGGAACTCCATCCTTGCTGGTTTGCCTTCTGCATTCAAAAGCTTCTGTGATGCTTGCTCCTCTCCTGATTTTTTTTAATATTATTTCTTTTGTTTGTTATTTTATTCATGTGCATCCCAGTACAAAGTTTCACAGTGGATGTGTTTAGCTGTACAACCTGTGCCAAGTGAGCTTACCAGAATGGCAATGTTGTGCAGAAGATGGTACTTTTGCAAGGGCAGCCCCAAATTCCTGTTTTCCACTGTTGCATGAGCACAGCTTATCATGCTGTATAAGATCTAAATGTTCTGGGGCCTTGCAGATAAAGCTAGATAGACAGCCCTCCCATCATCATGATTCTTCATCCCTGCCAGGGGTGGTAGAAGGGATAAGGAGACAGAGCTGATGGCTTCTGCACAACAAACAAGCAGTTTCAGCATTTGCTCTTTTCAATGTTCTGACTTGTTTAAATATGAATATGTTGCTTATAGCCAAATTTTAGTAAGAGAAGCCCTGTGGCATCTATCACTGTTTGCACTTTTGCTAAAAACAGTCACATTGGCTGTGGATTTTTTAGATGCCACATCTGCAGGTAGTTTTTGCTCCCTCCATCCCATCCATCACCATTTCCTCCATGCTCCAGGGCATAGCATGCTTAGGAAGATCTGAGCCATGCAAGGTTCACATGGTGTCACAAACACCTGAAATCACTTCCCTGTCCTCACCAAAAGTCTGGGCCCTTTTCTCTCCTCCTTGCTTGCTCTCTTTCTCCATCATGCTTACAGGTTCCAAGCACAACTTCAAAATGCCCCCAACTCCTTAACTGAAGAGTGAGGCTTGCTAAAAGGGAGACCATGCTGTTGAGAGTGGAGTGGTTTGTCTCAGACCAGACTGTGGTACTAAACTGCTTCTCCACTTACAGGAAAGTGAGTGGTTTCCTCTTTCCCCTCACTCCCCCACCACACCCCACCCTACAACACGTCATGGATATGCTGCAGAATCAAAGCACTAGCTGGATGAACTAATAGATCTTTTCTATGTCTAGGTTTTCACTATATTCAGATGAAGCTTTAATCTCTAATTCAGAGTGACTTGCCTTGAGTCAGGCTCCTCCCAGAGCTCATCTGGGTGCTGTGATTGCAGCCATGAAAAGGAGGAAATCCCACCCAAGAAACAAGCAGCAGTGAGAAAACACACAACATGAAATGTAAACACTTCAGGTTCCCTCTAACTGCTGCAATCCAGGCACTCTCCAAATCCCTCTAATAAGACAGTGCCATGTGGAATTCCTGGATTGTCAACAAGGTCCAGGCTATTTTGGATTTGCCCTCTTGGCAGTTTTCTAACCCTGAGAGCACTGGGAGGTCCCCATGCCCATACCTGCAGCATCTGGATGGGTTTTGGTGCAGAACCAGGGCTTTGCCCCCTAGGGATATGGCACCTCCACGACACTTCTGCTTTGGCAGTGCACTGTTGCATCACTATGCTGCCACTGAAAAGGGGGCTCTGAAAAGAAAAGGTGGGTTGTCTAGGCTACACAGGATTCTGCTAGCTCAGCACCTAGGAATCCACAGCCAGCCAGCAGAGACCATGACCCGCAGTGCCCATCAGTCCTCAAACAGTCAAAAAGGCATTTCTCATTTCTCCCTCTGTGCACGAGGTACCTGCAGCAGTGGAGGTCCTCAACGTTTGACAGCAGAGCTATTTTCTCTGCTGTGTTAATCACATTTGCTTTCAGCAGGCTTTCCTTACAACACAGTAGGGAAACTGGGCCAAACTCATCTCCACGTTGGCTCCTCCCTAGCCCTCGCACTGACTCATCTGAGCTGGAGGCAAGCAGTGGTGGGATTATAGTAAATCTGATGGAGGCAGCATGGCCTGCTTTCCAAGAATGCAAGCAAGGTATGTCAGCTCATCCAAGCAGGCTGCTGCAGTCCACTCAGCCCCCACCTCCTGGCTGGGTACAGAGAAGGCCAACCAGCAGCTCAGGGGCACCAAAGGGACACATCTCGCTAGGGCAGCACTGGAAAGAGAAGTCACCACTTCTGTCAATGCAGCTCTGTGGTGACTTAGGGCAGCTGAGATTTCAGCGAGGTCCCCAGGGAAGGATTTTTATAACCAGTGCAGACAAATATTTCCATTTATACAGGGAAGATGTCAGCAGCCAGGCCCTCTGGTTATTTCCTTTCACCGACCACAATGATCTCCATCTAATCTCGTTTGAACTTGGGACAGCTCAGACTCACCCAGGACTCAGCCTGGATGTCAATGTTCCGTGGGTGAGTGCACACCCAGGAGTCTCACCTGCATGCTTTTCTCATGGTACTCTGCTTCCAGTTTAAAGAAGAGGCTGGATCCTGAAGGATCTGGTCATTTATTTGAGATACAGCCCCAGAGGTTTAGTAATACAAAGTGAAAAATAACTGAGTGAATCTCTTAGCTCTTTAACATTTGAGTTTCCAGCATCCTTCAGGCCTTATGACTTGGTGCTGGGCCAGCTGTAATGCAATGCAGCAGCACAGAGTCCTAGTGCTGTCTCCCAGCACCACAGAAAGCTCCATCTGCCACAGACTCTCATCACTTGGAGACTCCCGTGCACCACGCTGGCAGCACAAAGGGGCCACGGCAGTACACGACGGGCACACGACCTCCTGACACCTTCTTTCTCATGCCAGGGTGATAGAAAGGTACCCCTGGCTCAAGCCAGAGTCTGGCCCTTCACTGAACATGTTTAACAAATGAAGCTGCTGCTTGAATCTCAAAGACAAAGAGAGTGGCAGTAACCGAGTGAGCACCGAGCCCTTCTTCCCTTGGCAGCTGGGGATCCATGCTGTTGTGAAGTGGAAATATAATGGTGTGGTAGCTTCCTAACCAAAGAAAAAACCAACCAACCAACCAAACCAAAAAACAAACAAACAAAGAACAAAAAAAACAACCCAACAACAAACACCTCACAGTCTCAGAAAATGAATGTTTCCTATCTTGAGCAAGGAGACATTCATTTCAGTGGCATGTGCAGTAATCTTCATTCAGGACCGGCCACAGGTGGTCAATTATTCCTCTGCCTGTCTAGAAGAAACATGTTTATTCCTCATAATAAAAAGTATTAGTACAATACAGAGTTTATTGCTCAATTAGGAAAGTGACATGCAAAGAGTTATAGCCTCTTGCAGAGAATAAGCTAAAACCCATTTTTTTTCAGCTAGAAAGGAAATTTTGCAGCTGAGTGAAATACCACCATCCTAGCCATCAGGCACACAAAAACTACATCTCCTAAGAAACAACTGACAGGTATTTTAGGACCAATATTTAACTAGCCTGTACAACCAAATATTGTATTGTATATTAAAGCTCTAGACTATAATGATGTTCCTTTCTCTGTTTAAAATATATTAATTGATCATTCAGGCACTGATAAAAAAAATAAAATCAAAAGTTCAGGAATGAATTTTGGTCCCAAGCATAAACAAAGCTGTGCATTGAGGAGAATCTGAGAACACTGTACACATGCATACTTGAATCACTTTGTGGGATTCACAGTGGCTGGCTTCAGTTACTATGCATTGTCTGGACAGTCAAACTGTTTTTAGATACCTACAAGTAAATTTCAGAACCCGCTTCATCCTATTGTGTCAGATAATAATTTCTAATAAATGAATTTCTCTGCCAATACCTAAGGTGCTGGTGTTAGTATTTGGAGGACAGCACAACACGAAATAATAGGCATCTCTTTGCATTTCTAGCATTCTAATCTCAATCTTAAATTGCATGCAAAGGCAATTATGTAATAGCATCCCCACTTCAAAGACACAGACCAAAGGTCTAAACACAAAGGTATCAGATACCTAACTTCAAGCACACAGCAGTCCCTCTGCTTGAATGAAATGGCTCTAAGTGAAAGCTTCAGGTTAAGGCACGTTCAGAAATGTGCAGTTCAGCTGATGACTGTAGCTACCAAAAATGTAGGTGTCAAATGGAAGGCATTTATCTAGTTAATGAACAGATATAGGCACATCTAAAGGTGGTTTCACCAATCCTAAAGCACTACCTAATTACTGTGAGTAAATCACACTCCAGAAGTGCTTGCCTTCCTCTGTCAATGGGACCTTGAGAGAATCCAGCTCAGATCTCAGCTACCAAGATGCTGTGGCCAGGCACATGACATGAACTGTTGTAAAGCAAAGGGTGCTGCAGCCCTGGGGAGAAATGTGGCAAAACCAGAGTGAAACGTGGACCCAGCTGAAGCTCAGACTGAAAAATCCACTGCCTCCCTGTGAGTACAACTGAGAGCAGTATTTGACCCCCTGAATCCCACATGTTATCCTGGGGGGTATCAAGCATAAGGAGATGTGCACAGTCCTTAAGAAGTGACCTCCAGCATGATGATTTCCCTCAAGCTGTCAATGCAGCTTGGAAATAATTAAGATTACTATGAGCAAAGTGGACTCTGCTTGTAAAGAACAGCTGAGTTCAAGATAGTGCTGCACACTGATCTGCATGGACACCCACTTGGAAGACCCCAGTCTGCAAATGAGAAGTTTATCTAGGGAAACAGACAGTTCTTCCCAGAGAGAGAGAGAGACAACAGCACATCAAAATCACACTGTGCAAGACAACATCTATAAAAACGTGTCAGATATCATCCCCCATTTGACTTAAGGAGCCATCAAAAGCTCACTTCCACAGAGCATTTTTGGACCCTTTCGTTGCCTAAATCACCAATTTAGAATCTGTCAGACTTCATTATGCAGATTAAGAGTCTCTCTTCGGTTTCATTCGTTATGCATTAGTAAGAGAGCACTGGTGACTGCCTCCTCTGCACAACCAAAGCCTCTCTGCCATTACATAGTAAATTTTGTCCTTTCTAGTGTTTAGAAAAAACCCTCAACACAACAGCAATGAGGCTCAGTTGCTATGCAGAGACTTAGAGCCACTGCATAGGAATCAGTTCCACAGTTTGGTTTGATTTGAATCACAGAATCACAGAGTGTCAGGGGTTGGAAGGGAGCTAGAAGATCATCTAGTCCAACCCCCCTGCCTGAGCAGGGGCACCTAGACCAAGTCACCCAGGAACAGATCCAGGGGGGGCTGGAATGTCTCCAGAGCAGGAGACTCCACACCCCCCCTGGGCAGCCAAGAGAGGAAAATGAAGCCTGGCTGTGATCTGAGAAGATTTTCCTGCCTTCCTCTTTCTCTGTCCTACAGGTGAAGTGTGTGCTCAGGCCAGTCTGGCCCCGGCTGCCCCACAGCCCTGTGCAAGCCCAGTGAGCATTCACTACCTGCCAGCTGCTGTGCTTAAAATACTCCTAACAACAGGCAGATTTATTATGAATGCTGGTAGGGATCTTTTTTTTTTCATTGACTAGATGTGACTCAAAAAGTTAATGGTAATTGCTCTCATCTTCATTTAGCAATGAGAGAGGGAGAGGGAGAGAGAAATGGGAGCAATTTGCAGATCTGAGCACAGGTCATTACAGGTGTGTTATATTAGTGTATTCATGAGCCCCCTGGGACAGCCATGCTGAGATATCCAATAACTTTCTTAATGTGTAATTACACACCATTGGACTATAATTGATTAATTGAAAAGAGAATGTAGGCAGATGCTAGACCAAGGCGGCTGCTGCTCATTAAATGAATGTGTCCTTGATTCTTTTTAATAAGTTAAGTGAACTACTCAAAAGCAATTAAGTGAGAACTGAAATTCATTAGATTTTAAGTAATTATTGGTATTAACTTCTATAATAAAATGCAGGATTTATATTTTGGGGATTTTTTTTTTCCCCATCCTGAAAGCAATATAATACATGTCACTTCTGGGATGTAAAGAGGTGCTCCAGGGAGCAGTGACATACATGCTCCTTGCAAACAGCTGCTTTGGTGGCCATGCAGGTAACTGCTTGGCATTAATCTGCCTTCTTGAGACATCAAGAAGCCCTGCACAACCTTAGGAATTCCCAAAGAGAGGGGGGTACACACTCAATACCCCAGAGCACCCCCAAGCCTCCCTGCAGTCCAGCTGAATGGTGGCTAGGCTCTTTCCAACCCTCCTTCCAACAGGATGGATCTGAGAAAGAAAAAGAGCATGGGCTCCTGGTTTTCAAAATCCCACTCTCTTACCACTGAATGTTGTCTGTCAAAGGGGTCAAAGCCTTCAAAATATTTTTAATGGGGAGGACACCACATGCAGCCAGATGTAGCAAAAGCCAGCTGCAGCAGTACAGAAAGTCACCCTGGTCCAGGCAGGCATCTCAGATCTGACAAAACCAATGGCCACTGACAGCCTGCAGGAGGGACAGCCAGGCTCAGAGGGGCAGAAGGATCTGAGCACCAGGGCACTGGTTTTATGGCCTGAGCCTGTGCTGGAGGTGTGGCTGTGGAGAGAGGTGGTTTGAGGGATAGCTCCTCCCAAGTCAGCTGCCAGGGTGCCCCACGGGCCCTGCTGAATCATCTGCATCTCCTGCACAGACCCCAGGAATTTATAGCTCCAGGTGATGACTTTGGAAATTTTATTTCCAATTTATGTGGAAGGAAATCAGATGAATTTTATTTCACTGCATTTCACTTCCTTTGGAACAAGGCATATCTTTATTCTTTAACGTTCTATAAAAACTGTCTGAATTTTATTTAAATTGGTTATGAATGCCAGTTTCATAAAGCAAAGCCACAATTCACAACTGTTTTTCTTTCCAAGGGATACAAACTTGCTTTTCTTTTTTTTTTTTTTCATTTTTAGAGAGGTTTGAGCAGGGGGAATGGTTGACAATTTTTATTCAAACATTTTTACTTTAAAATGTATTTAAATCATTATTAAGAAGCAGCCTGCTAAAAAAGTATTTTCAGCCAGAAGTTTCTTAACTTTTTACTTGTTTAAATTCCCAGACAATAAAAAGACTGGGTTGGGTTTTTTTAAAATAATTTTTGAAAAAGCAATTTTTCAATTAGAACATGTTTAATATGAAAATGGTGACTTCAGTAAACACATCACATGAAGAAGAAAGCAAAAAGTAAAAATAGAGTAATACAACACAATATTGCAGTGAGGAGAAATTAAGGTTGGAGAAATTATTCAGAGGTTACCAGTAATTGCACGTTTATTAATAAAAATTTGAAGGCTTGTTCTGGGAAGGAGGATGACAGAATTAGAGCTGCAGTGGAACTTAAATTGTTTTCCTTTTTAACAAATGCATTTTGCTTCTGTTTTGAAGCAAATAATAATAATAATAATAATAATAATAATAATAATAATGATGTTAAAAAAGAAAAAAATGTGCCTCCTTCTGACAAAAGGCAGGCTCCTGCTCACAGTGTCAATTGTTACACCCTAAAATAATGTTCCTGTATGGATGTGAAGGAAAATGCTAAAGTAGGGGTGCAAGTTGCTTGCTATTTCCAGTGTGTGTGAGGCAAGTGCTGGATGAAAGGGACTGTGAAGATTGGCTCTGGGAGGCTAAACACCCCCTGTCACAGCCATGGTCTTTTCCAAATCTGCCCCCTTCTCACTGAGCATCTTCCTGTGCCACCAGCCCTCTCACTCTCACACCTTTGATTCCACCTCTTTACCTCCCTGGGTTGTTCTTTCTTCACTTGGGTCACTGGCCAGAAAAGGCTGGGATTATGTAGGGGTGCCAGCCTGCTTGTGTGGGAACTGCATCCCTGGCCATGGGGGATTCCCTGCTCTTCCCCTTCCTCCTCCCATTCCCTATGCTCCTGGGGATTTTCTACCTTGTATTTTCTGCATGGTTATGATGTTATATCTGGCTATTGGCAGAGACTCACCCTCCCTGCTGTTCTCAAGGGTTAATGGCACCCCCTGCCCACCTCACCCTCCTTAAGGCTGTAGGGCATGGTGACTCACTAACCCCCAGAATAAAAGCAGTGAGGTTGGGGTCTTATTTCCAGTAGAGCTGCTGTCTCAGACTTGCTATGACAAGGTTCTGTTTTCTCTTACAACTGGTCTCTGCACCCTGCAGCTTAAATGCTATCACACAATCACAGATATTAGGGGTTGGAAGGGAGCTAGAAGATCATCTAGTCCAACCCCCCTGCCAGAGCAGGGGCACCTAGACCAAGTCACCCAGGAACAGATCCAGGGGGGTCTTAAGTGTCTCCAGAGCAGGAGACTGATCTGAAGGAGAACAAGAGGCCTGAAAGACTAAGAACATCTCTAAAAACCTCCAAGAAAGTCTGCTGCAGCCCCAGGAACAGGACCCAAACCTGCCAGAAGGTGAGCAATGGCCTTCACTTCCATTATGGGGTAGAAAAATATCCCATTAAAAGGCAGGGCCAGAGGGACACAGCACACACACCAGGCAAGACAGTGGCCACATCTACAGCAGTAAAGAGATCTGTGTAGACAGGCACAGAGCCCTCATTTGCCAGTGACAGAGTATTGCAGGGTGGCTGGCAGGCAGCAGCTCTGGTTTTTCTCTGCCTTACCCTGCTGAGATGCCCACTGAGGTGCAGATGCCAAGGAAACTGTGCTCTGGGGGTGCCCACCTGGGCAGGCAGGCAGCAGGCAGGGAGGGTCAGCCAGAGGATGAGGCTCAGGGCTCCCCTCTCCCATCTAGGGCTTGAAATCTGTCCACGTGTTGTTTTTTTTTTCAGTGAGTTCACCCAGTGAACAGCACCACGTAGCCCTTTGTTCAGTCTGGCAGCAATTAAGGACCAAAAAAACCCCAACTTCACAACAATTTTGCCTGGTTTGTTGCCCTTGCTTGAAAAGAAACAGAATTCAGGTTTTCCTGGTGCTGTTTTTGAAAGGTTCTTTTTAAAATATCCTCCTCCAACTAATGAACAATTTCGGATTTGAAAATGAAACATTACAGGTGGTTGACCTATGATGTGACCTAATGCTCATTGTTATTTCAGTCAAAAGAAAGACTGAATCTCAGGTGAATTTCAGATTATGAGATTTTAAGAACATCAGTATCAATTCACTGCTAATTGTTCTTCTCAGTATTTATGGTCCAGAGGCCTAATGGCCGTTCTGACAGCTCTCTGTGCCTGATCCAAAGTCCCTGAAACTACTGGTGAGCTCTCTGTCTGCTGTTAGGGGTTTTGCATGGCCCAAATCACTGAGTAAGCCACGGTGCAGCTAATGGAGCAGTACCATTTGCTCTCTGACTGTGTCAGCAAACTGAGCAAAACTGCTAAAATCCATTGGTAAAACACCACAAATCACCAGCAGTGGTGAGACACAGATCATGCTGAAACAGTGGGAGGCACCACCCTGGAGGTTTCAGCTCTCAGCAGGCTTGGTTAGAGTAGCAGTATGACCTGGAGCTCCACAGGGTGCCACAGGTCTCAGCCTCTCTCCCCTCCCATCTCTCCAGGGTGGCAAAATCTCCTCCTGACCTCAAGGCTAGATGTGGCCCTGCACTCCTCAGAAATGCTGGGCAGTCCTGCTCCAGCTTTCTGGCCAAAAGCTCTGCCCAAAGCCTGGGCCAGGTTGATGAAAGTGCCCTCCCTCTCCCTCTGCCAGTTTCCACCTCAGGGGTGAAGGAAGAGCCAGGGACAGATACAAGGGGAAGAGCCTTTGCTTTCTCTCTCTGCTAAGAAAAAGGAGGTAGCATGGAATACAAAAAGGGAGGAAAGTCAAGAGAGGGATGAGCAAAGCTGTGTCACCCTAACTCAGTCCTTCTTTGAGAGCATTGTCATTATAAATGGACTGAGAGGTGATTTTTTCCAACACTGAATCACTACCAAGAAGCACTTTTGCTTGACACTGGGGCACAGGAAACAGGCCAGCTAGTTTACAAGGAAACAATTCACAGAATCACAGAGTGTCAGGGGTTGGAAGGGAGCTAGAAGATCATCTAGTCCAACCCCCCTGCCTGAGCAGGGGCACCTAGACCAAGTCACCCAGGAACAGATCCAGGGGGGGCTGGAATGTCTCCAGAGCAGGAGACTCCACAACCTCCCTGGGCAGCCCCTGCCAGGCTCTGCCACCCTCACTGGGAACAAGTTTTTCCTTCTGTTTCCCCTCAACCTCTTGTGCTCCAACTGACTCCCATTGCCTCTTGTCCTGTCACTGGATGGCACTGAGCAGAGTCTGGCTCCATCCTCCCTACACTGCCCTGAACATCTTGACAGACACTGCTGAGCTCCCCCCTCAGTCTCCTCTTCTCCAGGCTAAAGAGCCCCAGCTCTCTCAGCCTCTCCTCAGCAGGGAGATCTCCACTCCCTTCAGCATCTTGGTGCCCTGCACTGGACTCTCTCCAGTAAATCTCTGTCTTTTCTGAACTGGGGTGCCCAGCACTGGACACAGTACTCGAGGTGGGGTCTCACCAGTGCAGAGTAGAGGGGGAGGAGAACCTCCCTTGCCCTGCTGGCCACACTTCTCCTAATGCATCCCAGGATCCATTGGCCTGCTTGACCACGAGGGCTCATGGTCACCCCCTGTCCACCAGGACCCCCAGGGCTCTTTCTCCAGAGCTGCTCTCCAACAGATCAGCCCCCAGCCTGTACTGATCCATGGAGTTGTTCTTCCCCAGATGCAGCACCTCACACTTGCTCTTGTTAAATTTCATTCAGTTTCTCCCTGCCCAGATCTCCAGCCTGTGCAGGTCTCTCTGGATGGCAGCACATTCAAACCTCTCTTGCTGAAACCAAAACTCTCATGGCCTCCAAAGGATACCAATATACATATCTGCATTTAACTTGACTATAACTACAAAACCTACTGGCCTCATCTGATTACAAATATTCTCAATGTTTTTTAAATCAGTCTTGTAGGTAAGAAATCTTTCCTGCATTCCAGGACCATAGTGCTGAGGTTAACCTGCCTGCATCCTTGCTGCCCTGCCTGGATGCCCCACATGTGCCATGCCTCCTGAACCTGCCTCTAGTTCTGAAACAGCAGAGCAAAGAGGCATGACTTCAAGTGAAGCATCCACTGTAGCTCTGGCTCCTCTCAGCCCTGCCATAGCCTCCCCAAAGGCATTTGCTCACAGAGGAATGTTTGGCAATTCATGTTTCGGTGTAGATGTGTTTTCAGACCTTTCTCTGCTTTTTGTTAGTGATTAAAGATAAGTGGCCATAGATGTGTGTGCATTAAACTCAGTGTCGAGCATGCTTTATTCTGTCTTTTATGTATCAGATTCTAAGCACCAGGACTACCTTATAATTCACTGCATACTGGACTTACTGATCTATCCTCCCAGAGCACAACTACTAGAAACAGACTTTCTGATTTCAAAAAGCAAAAAATCACAGTTTTACTGCAGGAGAACTGTGCATCACAGCTGGGTGTGCGAATGGAAAGAGATTTATTTTTTTTTTTCAGAGTGTTGATGTTTTGTTTGGTTATTTGCTTGCTTTACATATAATCCCATAGCAGTGGGTAATACTCAGATCATCTCCATAAACAAATGATCTGGAAAGCAACCTGGAGTTTAATTTCCTTAGCCCATCAAGCCCTCCTTTGCTCATACATCAGCATGTCAATCTGAAACCTTGACTCAATATTCTGTGTAACTGGAGATGGGGGGAGGATGAACTGTTGGTTTTTCTTTCCCACTTTTGTTAAAAGGCATCCAAGCATGGCTCTTCCTACCCTGACTAACCTGGGTAGGTGCCAGATGGATTTTTCCTTTCTCTAGGCAATGGCTCAGGAATTTCAGATGGCTAGAGCTGAGGCTGTGGGCTTTTCACTGGCCTTTTCACTCCAGCCTACCCTTTCTCCGTAGTTAATCCCATCTTTCTCCCCATATCCACTATTAGCTGGACTGTACTGCTCCTTGACAATCAGATTCCAGAGGACTAAATTCTGCCTTTTCCTTCTGGAAACAAAGAGGTGTTCCTGAAATAAAAGCTTCCAACCACTTGTGGAATAAGAAATTAAAATGATGAGGAAGCGCCTACAGGAGTGGACAGCTGGCCAAGACAGTATCATGGCCTGGCTCTATAAAAATAAATTTGATTTATGTAGTTCTCAGTATTTATCATGGGTGGCTAAGCTTAAGAAAAAGTTGATTCTCAAAAATATAGAAAAGGTCACACAGAAAAATGGATGTCCTCAGTGACTAGAGCATCTTAGCTGCTTTGATTTTTGTGCTCTACAACAAACAGTATGACACAAAGCATCTGGATTTAGCATGGGAAATTAATACCCTAACCTAATCCCCTAACTGCACGTTTCTGCTCTATACCAACCCAAATCTTTAACTGCCACTGCTTTTCTTAATGTGCAGAACTATCATAAACACCCAAGGGCTTCTTTTGTCTAAATTATACCCCTTTCTTCGTCCTATTTCCTATCAAGCTCTCTCTCAACCTTACCCTCAAGTAGCTGAGTTGTACCCCACTACCCAGATTATCTCCTGAGAAGCAAGCATGCCATTTAGAATATTCTATGTTACTATGCTTTCAAATCTCTCCGAGTGCTGAGGAGTTAAATCCTGCTGTGTGTGCCCGTGACCTGGGACATTAAGATGCAGGCAGCGTAGCACAGCTCTTGTGGGAGAGCTGGGCATGCAGAGCCAGCAGCAGAGCCCCAGCCCTGGATGCTGCCTGCCAGCACCCTTCCAGCACCTTCCCAGCCACAGCAGCCTACGCTTGCCAGAACAAACCTCACTGGAAAATGGCAGCTGAACCCTAAAGCAAAGAAAGCACTTTGGAGCCGAAGCCTCCGACTTCACCTGACAGGCTCTTACTGTACTTACTGAACTGAGAAAGCTCCCAAGGATTTCCCAATTCTCAAAAGCATAAACAAGTGGAGTTTCTCTTTCCTTTAAAAAAAAATCACAGCTTTTCGCTCTAACCAGCATCTGACTTGCACTGTTAGACTCCTGGTAAGTTCTAACTGTTGGGAAAGTATTTTTTTTATAGGAAGCAGCTGTCCCCACTCCTTTCTTCCATGTTTTTGCTCCCTTCTCTCCTCCCCAGGAGACAATTCCTATCACAAATGAAGGAATACTGACTAGCCTTTAGGTGAAACGTGCTATCTTCATGGTCATTTCCCATGAAATTCACTTTGCTCTCAAATACATTAAATATAGAATTGTTTCCCAAAAAGTTAAAATCTACAAAGAAACCCAATACCTCTCTGTGAAACACATAGCATCTTTGACAAATAACATTAGTTCCCCCACTATCAAAGCCTAGGCTTGGCATATTTTCACTGCAAGTTCCTAAAATACATCTTTAAAGAGGCACATGTTCGTTATTTGTCTTTTTTTGTTGTTGTTGTTTTTTCAGATACAAATTGAGTACAGATTACATCCCTGCCAGTTTTGTTTCCAATAGCATAGTAAAAGTAAAGCTATGACAAATTCCTTTTATTACTTCCATAAACAAGAACTGAAACTTGTCCAAAAAAGTACATGAAAGACTAAGCCTGGCTGACTTGAGCTTTTGCCAGGTACAGGAGTGATATAATAAAGCAAAAACTTCAATGCATATTAATAGAGGAATAATTAACTGGGCATTGAAAGAATGTTTGATTTAAAGAGCAAAAAGGGGGTTTATTGGTTCATTGATTGCTTGCACTAAAAATAAAACAGATTTTCAATCAAAATAATACATGACTTATTTTATAACCTGTTGTGTCCCAGCTTGAGTCCTGAACTCCTTCAACACCAAGAAGCCCTGTTGACTTCTGGGGCACCTTGGTCTGCTGTGCTGCTTCATCAGGCCTGATTTGACAGAATTAAGCATGGCCTTGAAAAAGCATTTTCACTTATTTGGCACAGAAATTGTGATTGCACCAGGGAACCACTTCTCGTGTCTGTCTCATTTCCTCCTCTTAGGAGGTAACCCTGTTGCCCTTGAAATCAACAGAACCTTTGCAAGGGGTTTAAGAGAAAGCAAGAACAGTCTGCAAGGCCATGTCACTTTTGGCTGGGAAGAATTAAACTGGGAACACACTGACCCTTCCAAGTGACACTTGTGGCTTTAAAAAACATGGTCATTACCTAATCAGGGGTTGGCTCACTTCTTGGGGCAGGAGATCCTGTGGGCCCACTAGTGCAGGTAAAGCCAAGATGTTCTTTGCTCTGGCCAGTGCTGGGAGTGGGGACTGACCACCACCACTGGGCTGCTGCCCTCAGTCTGGGCTTCTCTGATCAACTGCCTGAATCTGGGGGCTAGATTTTGCACTGGGTTACGTCAGCTCAACAGCTCAACTTTGCTGGATGTTACATCTGGGACATCAAGATTAGAGTTTGGCCCTGCATCCTCTATGGGGGAGGCAGACATGGGTTTTAATACAGAGGAAATGCATCTTAACCCTCCACCACCACTCTCCTCTTCTATAGCTATAGTGAGAAAAAAAAAAAAAGTGGGGTTGTATCAAAATATAACCCTGTATTCTGACTCTCCACAAGTATTTTTATTTAGCCAAATGACACATTTTACTGCAGGAAGAAGAAGAAAGACGAATGTGAGGGAGAGACCCACCCATTATTCTAAACCTCCCTTTTTGAAAGCCATGCATGAATCTCTCTTAAATGTATTACAATTCATTCTCTGTTTACTTTAGGCAAACAGAAAAACTCATCGTGAAGAACTCATTTTTGCAAGCTAATCAAGAACATTAGGTCCCAACAGATTCATTTAATAGAAATATAATAGGCATTCCTGCTTGCTTTTAATCTTGCCTAGCTGCAAATGCTAAAATGAACAACAAATTAACCCTGCCTTGGAACAGAGATGCTTTCACAGCTGATATTATCTCTCTGACGACTTGTAAACACTCCAGGCTTCCTGGATGTGCTTTCCTGCCTTTTGCTCTTTCCCCGCAGCAGAGGAGAGGGAAGGAGAGGAGAGGAGAGGATGCTGGAGACTGCATGCAGCTAGGAAGGGGTGGAACAGGGGAGTGCAGCGTGTCCGCAGAACAAAACACGGCGCCGGTGCCCAAACACAGGGCAGAGCTAAAAGGTGGCTGGGAGAGTGAGTTTTGGGGTGCTGGGGTAGGGGGACATGACATTTTGTGCATCACCAGCCTCTCCCTGCGTGGCTCTCCCTGATTTACTGTGCAAGACAAGGTAGTATGACAAGGCCATTCACGTGCTGTCATCAAATATAAGATTTTTCAAGCAATCTAAGATCTTACATCATTCAAGGATAGCAGAACTAGCATTAGAATGCTAAACAGAAAAAAAAATAACCCTATCATATTTCATCATGTATGTTATCATGAACAAAAGCCTTTCAAAAAAAAACGGTTTTCACTGTGCTAAAGTAACAATCTAGACTTGTTGTAAGTATGTTATTCTTACAAGTAGTTCGCAGTTATTCTTGAAGGCAAGTCTTGGAGTTTCCTTAGCATAGTGCTGCTGGGGAAAATTTTCAGCATGTCCATCTTCATCTCTAGCCTGAAGGGAAATATAATGGCCTATTTAGGGACTTACAAATAATGGAAGGAAAAAAAAAAATAGCTAAAAGCATAACAGCTCAGATCATTAAAACAGACGGGAATCCCAAAATACAACATCATTAAGAAGTTTCTTTACATACGCAGTACACCTTTTAGATATGAGAACTTGGGATGCTGTTTTCTTACATAGCTTAGGTTGAACATGCAAATTCATCGTGGTGTCATAATTAGAACAACAAAAGACAAACCCAAAATGAAATATTTGAGTTGGAAACTGTGAGTAACTCAGGGTTTCAATTTACTTCATTGCATTTTTCAGGATTACATTACATATGTACTCGTTTAAACTTTTTGACATGCTTAAGCAATCCCTAGATAATAGAATTGTATTTTCAGTTTAACACAGCAAGGCTAAAAAAAAAAAAAAAGTTTTCATACTCATCATTTACATTTAATACTATTAAAGATAAATGGATTCCCCCTCCATGTTTAAATGAAGCTTCGAAAGGAGCAATCACCTAGTGAGAACAACCATCCTTCAGTCAAATGTGGTCAAAATATTTAATGACAAAGATGCATAAAAAGTTACTGGTTATTTGGAACTACGCCGTTAATTAAGCAAGCTGAAGTTTAAATGGAGACATTAGCAGAGCCCATTAGCCATCCTGCTTGCATGCAGGATTTTTCCCTACAGCGTTTTGTGCTTTGGAGCTAGAGGCAAAGGGAGAAGCAGGTGAAAGGAGGAGTGTCAGCAGCACACTCATTACACTGTTCATTTGAGTGACACTTGCACTCCGTTCCGCTCCAGCTCGGCTGATCCCTCCCGCAGCCTCCTGCAATTCACAGCTGAGCTGTCTCCCTCACATATGGCTTGCATATAATTATGCACATTCCATTTTACACTGCATTAAAATGATGAGCTCCTGGCTCCCTGCCAACCTATTTAAATCAGCCCCTGCCCAAAGAAGCCGGGGGGGGGGAGAAGAGGAGGGTGGAGGAAGGGGGCGGGGGGGGGGGCAATTGGAGCAGGGGACAAAGAGAGCAGGCAGAGGTGACAGGGTGAGGAGTAGGTAGCCCCGCTCCCCATCCCTCCAGCTGCCCCCCTAAACCCCCCCATCCCAGTTCTGGGGGCAGGTGGGGCACAGAGCATGTGAGTCTCAGGGGCCACAGCAGCCCTGGAGCATCGTTCTGCCTCCCGCTGCCTGTGGGTGTGTGTCACACTCCTGGAGCCCAGGCTCCCTCAGCACTGGCATCTATGGAAGAGATTTACACCTTGGAGGCTCCTTGGCCTGTCTGCCTTCAAATATGCTCCTGCCTCTCCCCGGGGAGGTGAGGTGGGAAAGGGGAGCCGTGGGGTAACAGAACCCCAGGGTTTCTAGGAAAATGTGAAGGAGTTGCACCTCATCGAAAGCCTGTTGGCTCCAGTGGGCCCTGACTTGGGCCTCTGCTTGTCACTCAAGGGACATGAACCAACTCTGCCCAACAGAATATACTAGTTTTAAAAGTGTAGAGTTGGACCAAAAATATGTTTCAAGTAGTACCTACAGTCAGCGACTATTACAAGAAGCGGGCAGTGGGAATTAAGTTTATTCTCTGCATTTCAAAGCAGCTCATAGATATTTTCTTTCACTGCCCTCCATGGCTGCATGGTGGAAAGTGTTTAAAATTTTTCCTTCAAACCACACAGAAAAGACAGAGCATTCCTGAGCACCTGAAATCACATTTAGACTGACAAAGTTTGAAATGTATTCTTCTCATTATTTGTTTGAAATTGAAACCTCTCTCACACAATAAATCCACTACCCATGCTACAGGAAATACAGAGTCCAAATTTGACCATGAAAAAAACAACCAACCCCAATTCTTATTCTGAAAATAAACATTGCCCTTTCCTCATCTCCATGGATGTTGCATAGGGGCAGCTCAGGGGAACTTTTTCAGGTCAACTAGAAGACAAATGGGAGACAAATGCCTTAAAAAATGCCTTGCACAAATAGAAAAGGAGCTGTCAGCTCAGGATCTCAGGTGCCAACGGGATGCTCAGCAACTGAGAGAAAATGAGATGTTGTGTGGGACACAGGTGTTGTGTAGGGCTGGGAATGTTATCGGTGCCCCCAGCCCCCTGAAATTGTATCTTGGCACTATTCTAGACACCCAGCACGTGATGGCTGGCACATGGTAACCTGCTGCTGACCCTCTGGAGCCTTATCTCCATGTGCACACGCACCTTGGACAATGAAATGGATACGGGGTGTTTGTGGTGAGTGTGTCAAAACAGAGCAACAAAGCCCACTGACCTCCAACTGCACTTACACAGGGGTTATTCACCCCTGCTGATGGCAACTCACTCCCACCCATCCAGACCTTGGTTTAGTTAACTCTGGACGTCACCAGTATTTCCTAGCCTCAAAACCAGTTCATCTACATAATTTATCCAGGCAGCAAAAGGATGCCTACTTTATCTTGATGGAAAAAAAAATAACAAACCAACCTATTCTGAGCAGTCAGGCTTCATTCTCCAGTTGCCTTACATTAATTCATTACTACCATCTTCCAGTTGCAAATAATTTGCAGAAGGAAACACTCTTACTACGTTCAGCACTGCTCTAAGCATATTTTTAAAGTGTCTCAGAGTTTACCTTGCCATGGCAATACTGTGATATGCCTTTCTCTGCACTGACACCCTCTCAACTGGTGCTGCACAACAGTGAGCAACTGCCTCAGCTCCTCAGCATCTCGACCTCACTTCACCACAGGCTGGCACTACAGCTTCTGCACCAGACCTGGCTGCCATGAGATGTGTTTTGACTGCTATTGTTTAAAAGGAAGAAACTGACCAAAAAATCTGAGCCAAACCTGTGAAATCTCTGATTTTTAAAACGCTTTTCAACTGCTAAAATAATAATAGAAGTGCTCTCATTAAAAAAAATGTAGGTCTGAAATGCTATCTGCAATTGATTACATATATGCAATATATAGCACAACAGCTCTCACAGCACATTTTGTTCCAGGACAACAAAGGCTTCAGCTCCTGCTCTGAGGCCAGGGAGCTGCTAGTTTTATCAGTGCAAAACTGCTGCAACTTCACCGTGGCAGCACCTCCCCTGGGATTTAACCCAATCTCCTAATTCAATAGCCTGTGCTGGCAGGCAGCCTCCTTCCCAGCAGCTGCCCGGGATCCAGGAGGGAAACCTGCCCATCGCTGGCCTGTGGGACACTGGGCTGGACACTCAACAAAACTGGGCACTCACACTGCCCAGCTGCTCCTGGCAGAAGTCAGTGTGTTACCCAAGGAGCAGTGCTGGCAAAGAAGATCTAGGGAGGAAGCTGCAGTCGACTTGGTAGAACTGGCTTGGCTGTAAGGTCGGACTGATGAAGGTTTTGTATGGGAAATTGTGGCCTTTAATTACAGGTTAGAAATCAGGAAATCCTTCTTAATGACAGGTACAGCAAAGTGCTGGAGCAGATTAACTAAGGAGACCATCAAAGCCCCATCACTGGAGTTTTCTAAGAACAGATTAGTCAGACATCTGTCAGGAATGACATGCACACAGTAGCTCCTGGTATGGGGAAGCTGGACAGATGAGGACATCTCCTTTTCCAGGTCCCTTTCCTCTCTGCTTTCTACCACTGAGCTTTGAAGGAAAATAGGAGGAGGGTAAAGCAAAAAAATAATTAAAAAAAGAACAAAAACCAGAACCTAAAAGGACCTCTCAAAATAGCACAGCATTTGATGTTCAGAGATATGTGTACTCATTAATAAGTGCATGATGACAACTATCTTTGGCTACACAAACTGTGCTAGCTGTTCATAAGCCAGCCAGACTATATTTGTGAAAGATGCCAATAGTTTGGAAACAGACTATATATTAAGTCAAGATTCCCTTTTTTAACAAGACGGAGGAAGAACAATCTACAGCAGAATTTCCTCCTCTCTGAATGAATATTTGTTTCTCATTATTCTCAGAGAAAAATGATTTTGGTCCAGACAAAGGATCTCTTAGCTTCAGTGTAAGTTTTTATGCAAGCCTTAGCCTTGGGAGAGGAAATCTGTGCTTACATTTTAATATTAAAGGAAGGATTTTATGATAGTGTAAGTCAGAAGGCAGGTTGAATAGGATAATTTATTAAGATGGAACTTGTTAATGCAAAGCTTCCCCTAAAATGCATTTGCAATGAAATCCTACTGCTCGGTCCACAAAACTTCAATGCTACTTAACTGCAAACACCTCACATCTATTTTCCAAGAGCAATGGCCATTTGAGTAATGCAGAGTGACACAATGTTAGGCTGCTTACCGAGTATAAAATTGGCACCTAATTGCCACAAATGTCCTTTAAAACAGATGAAACGGGGGGCTGTTACCCCCCAGCCACGTTAAACACGGGCATTAGCTGAATTCTCTGGCAGGACAGAAAGCTTTAAGAAGCTGCACAGCACTGCCACAGAAGAGCAGATAACTGTGTCAAGGCTCCCATCCCATGGTGATGAACAGAGGAAATTCACATCACCCTTAATACTATTGTCTCTGGAGCCTGGCCACAGATGGGAGCTGAAAGCCGTGCTTCCGTTTCCACCACAAAGGTTATCTCTCCCTCCACTGAAACTCGAAGGAAATCCTTGGGGAGACCCTAATCCTTGAAATTCTAGTTCCTGTGCATTTCTGTTGTCCCAGATAATCGATTATCATGCTCTCTACATTCACTGCGCCACTGATGGTAAAAATAGTACTCAACTTCCATCTGTCGAGTATGTTCTTCCCAGAAGATGAACACACTTGCTGTGGGCTGGGATGGTGGGGGAGGCTGATGTCAGGGTGCTGGGTCGTGGCTCCACCTTGGGAGCAAAGTAAGGCCAGGGATGCTGGTTGGGAAAACACATCCCTTGTTCAGCAACGGTGAGGTTAGAGGAGTGAGTGAGCCCTCAGCTTGGGGAAAGTCTCCCCTCAGGGAAAGCTCCTGCTAAAGAGGTTTAGGGTCAACACAAGGAAGAACTTGTTCCCAGTGAGAGTGCCAGAGCTCTGGAACAGGCTGCCCAGGGGGGGTGTGGAGGCTCCTGCTCTGGAGACATTCCAGACCCCCCTGGATCAGTTCCTGGGTGACTTGGTCTAGGTGCCCCTGCTCTGGCAGGGGGGGTGGACTAGATGATCTTCTAGCTCCCTTCCAACCCATAACATCTCTGAATCTGTAATGCTTGAGGAGAGGTTTGCTCTTCAGAAGGATTTCCCTGATTCGTGGAGTGATGGAATAAGCAGTATTTATTTGCTTGTTGCCTCTCTCAACAACACTCTATTCACTAATCTCTGCAGTTGTAATATTTTGCCACTCCAAGCCTCAAAAATCCTCTCATGGATTTTAGTAAAGTCCCAGGTATTTTGAAACATGGCAAAACAATGTTCTAGAAAATCTCCCAACACTCAGATGAATGAAAATGAAGTGCAAAATCACACCAGTTGTTTATCTCATCATTATCATTTACATCCCACTAAAAATGGAAGTTATCTCTTTTTCATGAGCACTGGTGAATAGCCCAGGACAGAGGTGACCATGATACCCAATGTTTCCCAGCCTGGGGTTTCTCTGTCAGCAGTGTCTCTGCACAATGGGTGGTGGTCTATGGAGAGCTCGCAGGTCATGTGCTACTAACTCCCCTTGTTTCCAGCTGCTAAAATGCATTTAAAGACAGCTAAAAATACATTAAATACTTTCCTAATGTTATTTTTCCATGTAAGCAACTGCTGTAGTCACCACAGGAATGTTATTTGATCGCCAAGGGGAGGGGAAGTGGTCCACGAGACAATCTGTCTACTGGAGGTGATCTACAAACTTAAAAAGAAATTGGGAATATGCCCTCTTATAACTTCTTAATTAAGTAAGAAGAGGAAAACCAGAAGGGCTTTTGCTGGCTTCTTTTGCTGCCTCCTCTCCTCTCGTCACACATTCCACCCCAACACACACAAACACATGAACTAACACACACACGTGCATCTCCACCCACTATTTCAGTCAGGAATTGAGATCTTCTCTACACTGGAAGAAGTCACACTGGTCAATAGCAGCATGACAAGCAAAAATTGGGACTGAGTGTGGGGCTCTTCCCAGGTCCTGAGCAGAGGTCATGCTGCTGGAGGCAGGATAGGGCCATTTTGTTGCCTGGGATCTATCCGTGGCCTTCCTTGAAATCTCTCCCTCACACTCAGCTGCTCCTGGCCCTGATATTACAGACTCCACAACTGTGAAGTCCCTTGCACTGGCATATCTCTACAACAGACATGTGATAAATCCAGACTCAGACTCTAACCTGTGTTCAAATTTTAGCTGCTATTTCAAAAACGAATTAAAAAACTGAATGCAACACCACTAATGGCAGACTGGGTTAGAAAAACATCTTGAATCCACAGGTTTTAGGAGAAGGTTTGGTGTGGAAATGTCTTCAGGAGCCAGCAATGTTACTAGTGTGATTAAAACCAGAGAAACTGCATCATACAGAATATCCTTCAATCTTCTCCATTGTGCTGACAGAAGAAATGCTCTAAATACTCACCAGGTCAAACTTGCTATTCTAACCAAACCCAACCCACACTCCCTCACTGTCCCTTCCTGAACAGGTTCTAAAACTCCTGGGAAACAGGCAGTTTTGCTGAGAAAAGCTGCCCCAGAAAAAATGTGTTACAACAAAGGAGAAGGTGTCAATCTGTAGAATGATGGGGTAGTGTTTCTGAAATTATCCTTGTCAAATCAACTGAGTTATGTCACGTTCATTTTCTTGCATAACTGAAGCACACTAAAAAATCCAAACAAATATGCCTGAAAATCTGATAAAGGGTTATTTATGGATCTTTTCTGTTTGTGAATAGTGCTTGTCTTTCATGGGATATGGCTCTGAATGATCCAGCTTTATGCATTACATTTTTCACTCAGAATTTAGTGGTATAAAATTATTCACAGTTTATATTTAAAATGCAAGCTGCAAACTCTATTATAATGTAAGTAATAAGTGAATCAATGGGAAATATTATTCACAGTACTACTCTAGTGCCTGCTAAAGTCATAACTTCCAACCTACTGTATTTAAAGTCAATCAAAACTTACATCAAAGAAAAAAAAGATTCAGCTTTCTGGTTTCTATACATCTTTTTCTCCCCCTCCCCCAGTTTTGTTTCATATACTTTAGAGGACCTTGATTTCCTGCTGGACTTCTTTTCCTTTTGGGCAAAATCAGGATTTTCTTTTCATACATCTTGCAATGCTGTACATTTACAGCCTCTTCTACCACAGTCATAAACCAGTGATCACCTTCAGTTTCACAATACATCCAGAAAGAGCAACTGAAGCAAAAACTTCCCTGGACTAGTCTTCTAATTTTCATAGGAAGATGAGTATAAAGATGGAGATGTTCTATGACTCAGGCCCACAAACCAGCAAAGATGGTCCAGCCTCAATCCAGTTGCTCAAGCAGGGAACCACCTTATGCTCTCAAATGAAAACTACCCACTAAACCTCATTTTCCCACTGCATTCCATACTTATGCACCATTTTCCTTCCTCTACCATCTCCTAACCAGGTAGTTTCTACAGCTTCACCAGCTTCTGCAGGACTGCCCTACCCTTGCCCTGACAGCTCACGGCACAGTGATGTATGAGAAGTGTTCAAGTGCCTGCCTCAAAAGCTGATTTTTCAAGCTGCACAAACCTTTACCCACATCATAGATTTTTAATAACTAGTTCTGAATTGTCAAAGAATAAATACGGTAACAAACACCTAACATAGAGATAATTTGAAATAAACTTTATTATCCTTTTGAACGTTTCTTCGACGAGTCACAGCTGTGTGGGACCTTCATAAAAATGAGCCAACTCTACTCATCTCCCTTCTGATTCACAACAGGCCTTAGCCAGACACTAATGGACTGTGCTTGACAGATACTGCAACATACTCAATGCACAGCCTAATAATATGGCTAGGAAAGAAATGAAAATATACTACAGACTTCCCAGAAGATTCCATTTTTGTAATGGGTAGCTCACACCAATGTAGCTGATGAGCTTTCCCTCTCTCTTTGCATTACCAGCTTATTGTAATTTATGAGATAAAAGCATTTTCCAAAGTATTCTGTATGGTCCAGTGTCAGGTAGCATGACATTCATGTCACTTCTACAAGGGTTCCCCAGCACAGAGAGACTCCTGTGCAGGGCAATCACACATTTCCAGCCTGCCAGAGAAGCAGGGAGGCAGAAAAACAAGACCCAACATCAAGGAAAAAAAAAAAAGAAGAAAAAAAAAAAATCTCAAATGTTGGTTATGGTTAGGTAAGGCTCACAGACCAAACAAATCACTGTCCCTAATGAATTTGTTTCAATGCATCTGCTTATTTCAAGCTTGGGTGTTGTAAACAGCGGAGCCACAATGCGGGTTTTCTCCGATCAGGGTGTCACATCTATGATTAATCAGCTGCACTCAGAGCATATTTTTTTAAAGCAATTGCAGGCTGCTTTAATGAACTCCTCTCCCACTGGCTTTTATAGACTAGTCATGATCAACATACCATTAAGATAAACCTCGCATGCCATCCCTCCCCTTGCTGACAGCTTGCCTTATTTGCCTCACAACAGTCAATAGCCAATTAAGAGGCAACAGATTTGATCAATACAGAAGGTAACAATAAGACTTCAACAGCTGGTAAATTCTACTTGTACTCTTTTTCTTCAATTCCTGTCTTTGTGGTCTATAAACAGTTCTGCACGTTGAATAGATGTGGCTAAGGAAAAACAGTGGCTAGTTCTAGTTGGTAAAGCTTTCCTTCCAGTGGGGTGTCTGCAAGCTACCCCACAGCAGTACCTGCTGGGCTGGGATCACTGCAGGATCCTATTCTCTGTCTTTTCTGTGGCCTTTCAAAGGGTGAAAAGAGAAATCTCTCCCTGGTTTGCTTATGAGTGATGTGCCACTTGTGCCATTCACACATGAAAATGGAGGGGCTGTAATATTATTAAAGCAATCATTTATGAGCAGGGTGAAGGGATGACTGGTCTAGAGAGGGGGATAGAAAACAATGGGAACAGAGAGTGTTCAGGAGAATGGGCAAGGAGAGGGTGAAAGGAAAGAAGCTTTGATACAGATGACATCTTCTACAACCTTAATAGCATCTCCCAATCTTTCTGTCAATGATGAATTGCTGCAATAAAAGGTGGGATAGTGGCAGTTTTAAGAGGGACAAAAGCAAAATCTGGCTGGTGGTGAAGAGCATTTGTTGTATCCCCGATAGCCCAGCTGCAGGTCAAAGTCTGAGGTCACAGTATCACCACTGCCTTTGGATCTAATACTAGCTACTTCTCCTTCCTCTCCCAACACCTTTTTTTTTTTTTTAGGCTTTTATTCTAAGTTTTACATTCAAAGACATTTCTCAGAGTAATAAGCTGATACAGAGTGAATGAGGTAGCTCTCCTTTTCCAGGATTTCCACTCTTCTTTAAAGAAGAAGTCATGAGTACAGGGGATGCCACACTCTCACTGACAAACAGGATGTAATTCAGACACCTCTGAGCTTGTTCCCAATGCTGGCAGAAAATTATTTCTAAATCACAGTGGTGTGCCTGTGTTTTCCACTGCCCACTTCCCCTCTGTCACCTGGAGGGATTGCAGTAACATATATCATGTCTAAAAGCAGGAAACTGTCTGTTCAAACTCATAAGAAAGTTCAAAGCACACAGATCTTTTCAGGCAATGGGAGGCAATCAACTATAATTTATCTTCCCAACTTGTCTTGGGATTTGAGAAGTCCCATCCTGAGTTTTCTCCTTTCTGTCACAATAAGATGAAATGTGCTGAAAAACACTTCTGTCTTCCCGACTCCCTTCCCTACCATCTTCCATGGGGAGCAGTTGTGGGTGATCCTTGGCCAGCTTTCTGAGCCTAAAGGAATCCACTTCTAACTATTCACAGCAGTTTACTTCAGGACCCAGGGTTTATCAGACTACACCTTTGTTTTCAACTCTGTGCATTGTTATCACAGAATATTAATGAAAAAAATACTTCTCTAACTCGTAAAGACAGGCTTAAAAATGGAGATGCTTCTGCTAGAAAAAAGAGCAGTCAGGAACACATTTGCCATCTTTTTGTCTTCTGCACTGACTCAAATAGCTTGTTTGTCACCTCCATCCCTAACCTGACCTTTCTGGCCCCTTACCAAACGGCAGAGGCTCGTGTGCTTTGCTGTTTCTCCAGCCCTCCTATAATCCTGTTTTTGCTCTTTCCTACTTCTCACTTGCAGCTCCTGTCTTGAAAAGCATCCCTTGAGGCTGCACCAGACTCCTGCATTCTCCCAGCCAGCACTGCTGCCTCCTCATGCATATGCATGAGTATGTCCATGCCATCCCTAACAGTTCAGGGTGGAACTATCAGCTTTTTAAAGCTTCCATGGATTTATTCCAGCCTCTCACGTGGTGTTGGCTTACATAACTCCTACTTGCCCAACACCCTCAATATCTACTTAGCCAATAACCTTGCTGACAGCTCTGGCCTTCTTTAGTGTTTCCTTACTGTTCAGTGGACTATTTGGTGTCACCTCAAATCTATACCCACTGTATGGCTGGGCCCACTGCAGTCCAGCTGGTGGCCTAAGCAATAGGTCTGCTACCATAGGTCTGTCCCATTTTCCTCAAAGATGGAGAAAGAAGACAAGAGCTCAGGGGGGGGTTGGACTAGATGATCTATCTTCTAGGTCCCTTCCAACCCCTAATATCTGTGAATCTGTAAAAGAGATGGAGCTAGGACATTCCTCTGCAAAGCAGGTACCATATCTAAAGAGATGGGAGCTGACAAAACCACACTCCCTGCTCAGTGAGTGCCCCTGGCTCCTGCATTCAAGGGCTGGGCTTGAAGCAGCCAGATGGGCTTTGCAATATTCAGAGAGTGAAGTACTCCTGCTGCTTCTCCACTCCCAGGCTGTAAATCAAGCACTTGCCTCTTGCGTCGCCAGGGCAGAGATTCATCTATTTCATTTTAAGGCAGAGTCAGAATGACATCTCTGTCTGAGTGGAGTCTGAAGAAACCTACAGAAACGTGGTCTTTGGCCCTTCAGCCACCTTGCACAGATCCACAAATTCACCATCATTGGACCAAGATGCAGAGGTCTTTATCATGGCCACAATGAAAGTCAGAGGCAGCAAGGCTTGGGGCAAACTGATGTTCTCATTACTAACACTACACAGAGGTACAAAAGCATCAAGAACAGAACCAGCTCTAAATAAAGGCTTGAAGCTCATTCTTACTCTACTGAATATTGCTGCTACCTGAAAAACTTAACATAATTTTCTATTCTACATCTGATTGCATCAAAATCCAAGACCCAATTCTCTTGCCTGCATCCAGACCACTTTGCATTGAGTAGCACCTTTGTAAAGCACAGTAATGGTCCTGACCTAGGTTGTTCTTAGTCCACCTTTTCAAAACATGCATAAAGCTGCTCTAATGTGAAGAAAGTGCCTGCTTGCCTTCCACACACTCACCAGTAAAGCTAAGTTTAGGCAAAGGCCAGAGCTAGCAAGACAATCACTGGGCTAGTGACAGATGTTCAGCCTAACATAAGATTGAGGCCAATTAACAGGAAAATCCGTCTGTGTTTCCCAGAACTCCTAGCAGGAGGACCACTGTGGTGGCTGTCATCATCTTTTTTAGCAACAAGCTGGTCAGAGAGAAAAGAAGCTAAGGAATCCTCATATTCAGAGTGTGAATTCTAAGAATAGAATTACAATTTCAATTAATTACATCTAACCATGTAATTAATGCTCATGTCAGTTTATTACAGGCATCTTCACCATTGATGCTGTGAAATGCAACTTAGTGACTTTTTTTTTGAGGGGAACGAGATGGAACAACCATTTGTCTCACTTGCATTGTTTATATATTAATCGTTAAATTGCTACTAATATTATTAATCTCATTATCCTAATTACATGTGTTCTGTCTTTTTTACAGGCACATCCCTTCCAGAATTAGATTACTTCACACATCTCCATTGTTCCTCCTTTAGAAACCTGACGGGGAATCACTGGCAGGGAAGACAGGGGAAATGAGTATTGAACACAAGGAGCTGCAACATCAGGTTTTAAGGAGGAGCCTGCAATATATTATTAATATATATTAATATATTAATAATATTTATGTTAGAGAACACCCGTAGGTGTGTCAACCTGCACACTTTGCCACGTACACTGGCAGAACATTTCACACGGTGGGAGGAGAAGTTCAAATAAAACTGCACCACTCCAATCCTTTAAAAGCAGCCAGGGTCTCTTTCTGAAAGTCTAGGTCATGTGCCTGGCACTGCGTCATATGGTGTCTCTCCTCCACCATTTGTTTATTTGCTTCTGGCAGTTTTGGCAGTGAGGTATCAGAGTGAAATGCACACCACTCCNCAGAGGCAGCAAGGCTTGGGGCAAACTGATGTTCTCATTACTAACACTACACAGAGGTACAAAAGCATCAAGAACAGAACCAGCTCTAAATAAAGGCTTGAAGCTCATTCTTACTCTACTGAATATTGCTGCTACCTGAAAAACTTAACATAATTTTCTATTCTACATCTGATTGCATCAAAATCCAAGACCCAATTCTCTTGCCTGCATCCAGACCACTTTGCATTGAGTAGCACCTTTGTAAAGCACAGTAATGGTCCTGACCTAGGTTGTTCTTAGTCCACCTTTTCAAAACATGCATAAAGCTGCTCTAATGTGAAGAAAGTGCCTGCTTGCCTTCCACACACTCACCAGTAAAGCTAAGTTTAGGCAAAGGCCAGAGCTAGCAAGACAATCACTGGGCTAGTGACAGATGTTCAGCCTAACATAAGATTGAGGCCAATTAACAGGAAAATCCGTCTGTGTTTCCCAGAACTCCTAGCAGGAGGACCACTGTGGTGGCTGTCATCATCTTTTTTAGCAACAAGCTGGTCAGAGAGAAAAGAAGCTAAGGAATCCTCATATTCAGAGTGTGAATTCTAAGAATAGAATTACAATTTCAATTAATTACATCTAACCATGTAATTAATGTTCATGTCAGTTTATTACAGGCATCTTCACCATTGATGCTGTGAAATGCAACTTAGTGACTTTTTTTTTGAGGGGAACGAGATGGAACAACCATTTGTCTCACTTGCATTGTTTATATATTAATCGTTAAATTGCTACTAATATTATTAATCTCATTATCCTAATTACATGTGTTCTGTCTTTTTTACAGGCACATCCCTTCCAGAATTAGATTACTTCACACATCTCCATTGTTCCTCCTTTAGAAACCTGACGGGGAATCACTGGCAGGGAAGACAGGGGAAATGAGTATTGAACACAAGGAGCTGCAACATCAGGTTTTAAGGAGGAGCCTGCAATATATTATTAATATATATTAATATATTAATAATATTTATGTTAGAGAACACCCGTAGGTGTGTCAACCTGCACACTTTGCCACGTACACTGGCAGAACATTTCACACGGTGGGAGGAGAAGTTCAAATAAAACTGCACCACTCCAATCCTTTAAAAGCAGCCAGGGTCTCTTTCTGAAAGTCTAGGTCATGTGCCTGGCACTGCGTCATATGGTGTCTCTCCTCCACCATTTGTTTATTTGCTTCTGGCAGTTTTGGCAGTGAGGTATCAGAGTGAAATGCACACCACTCCATACATATGGTGGGAAGAATCTAGTGCATCAGTTGAATGCATACTGTACTGTATACACATTCTGTTTTATCTCTGAGCACAGCTGTGCTGTAAAAGCTTACAAAATGTGAAGCCTTCTGTGCAGCAAAAACATCGACAGGAGAAGCTGGCCTATAACTTATTAGGTTGTGACACAAGCCAAAAAAAGCTGGAGTTAAAGCTGACAACTCCTGGCATGGTGATGAAAAGCACAGTGGCTCAAGTTAAAGAGGAAGTGTCAGCCCTAACTTCACGCTTTGGGCTTTCACTGCTGTGGGTCACAACTAGCAGCACCAGCTTGTTCTAGGACAATGGCTCCCAACCCCAGCCTTCCAGCTAGTGACCAGCAACCAGACACTCCAACCACACCCCCAGTGCCCCCCCGGGCTCACAGGCAGCCTGTGCTGGGAAGGGATTGAAGGAAGGGGTGGGCAAGAGCCCAGAAGCAGCTGTGGCTCTTTTCCTCGCCCAACACAGTAGCCTTCAAGCTGTGTTCAGTCCTGTGTCCCCTACTCCCCCAGCTCTTTGGACTGAAGGTAGTGGGAACATATGGTAGAAAACTCTCCTGCACTGCTCGGACCAGATGTCTCAGATTTTTTTTCTACCACAAGCAACAGGGACACTTTATTTTAATCTAAGTTAAGAATGGCCACACTGAGTCAGATCTAAGGTACCCCATGCAGGTTTGTCTCCAGCATCACCATGTTGAGGACAACCTGAGGAGCAATGGGCCACCAGTCCTTCTACAGGTACTGACCTGCCACAAGGGCAGTGGAAGTGGGAGTGTGTGAGGTCTGAGAAGTGAGTTTGGCCTGCATTTTTTTTTACATTTATCTTACTGTGCAGCACTGAGCTAGTTGAGATTGCAGTGCATCTCCTTTCTTACCTACCCATGGGACACCATATGCATGTGTAGGTAGATTAAGTGTGGTGAGTAAGCAAAAGAGGAAAGTGAAACACAAGGTGGGATGACATTTTTAGGACACAGAGGAACTGCCTAAATAAGAAAGCCATGGCTGGAGACATCATGTTTCCTCCCCTATCCCATAGGAATGAACTCCTCATGCAGCTGAGTGCTGGAGCTGTCAGGGTTGACCTGTGTGCTTCCCCTGCATGCTGTGAGGGATCCCCAGCCAGAGGAAGTCTGCAAAGAAATCCCTCCTGTCCATCCCCATGGCTGCATGAGATGATATCAGGTCCCAAAGTGGCTCCAGCAGCTTCCTTGACAGCTCCAGGTTGTGGAGAGCACAGCCTCATGGCAGGAGAGCACCCCTGCATCCCACATACACTCAACCAGAGCAATCACACTTTTCTGCTCCTCACTCAAACTTCCACCACATCCCTCAGCTGAGAGGGTGCTTCCCTCTTCCAACACAGTCATCACAGCACCTCCAAACCCAGCTGCTACTCAGGGCTGTCCAAAAGACATCAGAGGCATCCTGCAGCAAGGCACTGGCTCTCAGCCTGCTCCCACTGCAGTCTTGTGCCCCTGGGGCTCCCCTGGAAGGACAAATGTCTTGCACAGTGCATCACAGCAGAGGACGAAATACAACCCCCAGCTAAGTTTAGCCTGTCTGCCTCATCTCATGGGAGCAGTTGCATGGCTCTGCCATCACCCTGTGTCTGCTGCCTTCGCCCTCAGCCCTGTAGAAGACTCCCTGCCTAAGCCATTGCAAAGGGGAAGGGAGACACTGCTGTCACACTTTTGGGGGGCAGAAAGAAAAGAAACAGCAATTTAAGATTCAGATAGACGTTTTGTCACTTCTTGTATCAAAGATACAAAAAGAGAAAGAGCAAGGAAATGGGAAATTAACACCTTCTTGTCTCAAGCACTAATTGCTGCTGATGTCAGTTCACTGTCAACAACCAACTTTAATTGCATCTCCACACTGGATAAACCTTCTTCTTCAAAGGTTAATTTAAATATATTGCAGGCTCCTCCTTAAAACCAGACCACGGCCTGCACTAAAGGAAATAGTATCAGGGAAGGGTAATCAGAGGTTTGGAACTACTCTTATCTAAGATATTAGATTGCAAGGACTTCTCCACTTTAGAAAAAAAAAAAAAAGAAGATAAGAAAGAATATGATAGTAGTCTATGTAGGCTGATACATTTTTGTTAACAAAAATAAGTGGCTACTAACTATCCATTAACTATCCATTGTTATTCACAATGCAATAACTAGATATTTAATAAATGTGCAAATTCAAATGAAAGGCAAGAACTCTTTGCAGAACACGTCATCAAGCTGGGTGGTGTGCAGGCCAAAACCACACAGGAATCCAGGAGGTGTACAAGGCTTTCTGGAAGGACACATTAATCAGCTATTAAGAGTAACAGTACAAGTGTTTACATGCTAGAGTGGGACCAAGAAATTGGTACAGATGTGGCCCTGATGTAAAGAGACCTGAGTCTGGCCTGCAGGGTACAGGCTGAACTTCAGCTGGAGTTTCAGGACATCCCTGCCTCTCTGCAATCAGGCTCTAGGAATTGACTGTGGAAGTGGGAACTCTGGATCTGTTTTCAAACCCCCAAAATAACCCATGAAAATCAGTCGGGGCTACCATTTCCACCTTGAGAAGAAGGTAAATAAATTGTTTCTGAAACTGATGAGAGGCTTTAGAGACTTGGGTTGAATAACATGCACAGCAAGCACACCTGGTTACAATTCACATTGGCCAAGAGAGGGAAGGACAAAACATAAATGCATTTCTCCTGATGGTACTGCATGCAGACTAGCTTTTCTTCTCACACATGCTTCAAGAAAGGTTTGTCATTGAAAGACTTTTGAAAGACAGGAGGTCACAGCTTCTCTGGCTCTCCATGTCTACGTTCACACCACAAAAATAATCTGCCTGTCTACTAGTGCGAGAAAGAGCAGGGCTCTGGAAAATCAACAACCTTGAATATCTTGGCTTGGGCCAAAATGAAACAACTGGATTTGAAAGACCTAAATTTCCACATGGAAATGTGTAAATAGAATGAGGAGTACCATAGAGATATATTTCACTCAGATTCCTTATTTTTCTTTCTTCTAATTTTTTTTTTCTGCATTTCTGAGTTCAATTACATAGTTATCCAGGAAATCAACTTAGATTATATTCCTTGAGATACATGAAGTAACCAGAAATGTCATCACTCTCATGATGCCTTTCAGCAGTTTAAATCTTTCTCTCCTGATCTAAGGAATGAAGAGCTGCTCAGAGGAATTCAGACAATTACAAACGAGCATCCTAGAAAACACCACTATTGGAATGAGAGCTTGCTAAAGTATTACCAACAACACAGAAGCTTTTCCTGTAACACATGAGCAGGAAGGGAAAAGGCAATTATTTTATGGAATTATATTATGTCTAGATCCTCAGCAGGGGCTTTAACATTTTCTTTATTAAAACTGGGATGTAAATTAATAAATAAATAATAGTCATGAAAAGAAACCTACTATCCTTGGTCACATTTTTAACAAGCTTCAGTACTACAGCTTTACTAGCTGTATCATCCAGGTCTTTCAAAATCACCTTTAGTAGCTCCACTGGTTACTATGAGACCCCCAAACCCACAGTCTCTTGCTACTGCCAGTCACATACTGTGATAACATGGAATGGGGAACATTTATGCAGCTCTGGGACATAGAAAGGAGAATGTAGTGCTGGATAAGAAGTAAAACCTCCTGGCTGTGCCAAGATGTGCTATTTCTCTTTAGATGGTTCAGAGGAAAAGATACAACGTCCTTGCTCTGTTCATATGTGCACAGATAAGCATGAATCTCTAGGTTTAGTTCCACCACTTCTGAGAATTAACTGAATAACCCATAACATCCTAAAACTACAACTGAGTTGTTTCACAAGAGGGTGGAGCTGCCACATGTAGCTGAGGGTGGTCAAATGCTGTCAGAGCTCACAAAAGTCTGTGTGCTATTTCTTTTCTTTTTGAATAATTTTTCATCTCTCTTGAGCATCAAGTGCTGGCTGCAGTAGAAAGATCACTGTGGGAAGCAGAAGACCTGAAGAACAAAGTTGAAAAGGGGTTTTGAAACAACCCTTGTTGGATCAGCTAGATCAGATCAACTTCTTTTTTTTATTTTTTCCCATCCGTGCTCATCTCCCCACACACACCAGGGAAGACCTGTGTTACAGACTGACTTAAATGGAAACCAGAGGGCTAGAAGGCCCACATCTAGGCCTCAGCAGGGAACAGACCTGGAATACTCCCAATAAAATTGACAACTTAATGGCTGAATGGATTTAAGCAACAGCTGGAATCTGATGAGTCTAAAATCACTTCCTCTGAGAAAGCTGATCGGGAGAATAAATCTTTCATGGATTACATTCAATTAAGGGCTTTCACATCAGCGAGATGCAGCCAGAAATCCATGCGCGATATATGCTACAAACAACTGGGTTCCAGGTTCACCTTCTGAGGATGAAAGCTCAGACTTCCAGAGTTCCTCACCCAGCTGGGTATTAGCCAGTAGTAATTAATGTGGAAAAAAACCCAACACTTTAGAAAGTAAGCTAACCTCTGAACACCTCTCTGAAGGGATCCTCTCATGATAAAACAAGGACACAGCTCCTTTATACTTGTTACATCTGATATGCAGGAGATGGGATGATTTCTAAAAGCTGCCACTCAACAAGAATGGCAGCAAATTTTTACATGGGCTACTTTTAGCTGTGGAGCAGCAAACAGCAGAGTTGAGCCTGCCATGCACATGAAGGCTTTCATTCCATGGGCTCCCAGGGTGCAGAAACTGTGGTGCTCTCAGCAAATCTGAAATAGCTCTCATGGTTGGAGATCAAGTCTCCACAGTGAAACGTCATAAAATGGCAGAGAGGCAAGTCCTGAGCTCTGGAAGCAAAACAAACTGAAAAACTGACTGGAAAGACAACACATCTCTTAGGAAAAGTGTTAAAATGCAACTGGTTATATAGTGACAATAATTGAGATTTAGCAACAACTACATGTAGGGTTCTTGGAATATCCAAGCTAGAAGAAAGGTAATTGTGGGTGTATTTTTATAAACTGGTTTATACACACTTGCTTTTTTGACACTGGATGCCTATAAAGTGACAGATCAAAAAATGGACATCCTGTTTTTGCTTTGGTTTTGGTTTGTTTTGGGTTTTTTTTGGTTTTGTTTTTTTTTTTTGGTTTGGGGTTTTGTTTTGGTTTTTTTAAATGAGAAGTAGAAGGAAGATCATGTAAACATGAGTGTGAGGAGAAAATCACAACAGCTCTTCTGGACTTTCTAGCAATGAATACGTAGCATTACTCCAACCAGCCCAAAACTACATCTTTCATTCTCATTTTTCATCAGAGGAAAGTTTTAAGATGGACTGATTTCTTGCAGAAATTTCATGTTAAAAGTATATCACAACAGTAATTAAGATGACAGAAGGAGACTGTGATGTGGGTTCTGGGTTTCTATGACAGTGCTGGAGTTGAGAGCCCATGCAATCCCCTCTCACAAGGTCACTTGGGCTTGGATTCTCAGAAGACCTGGTGTAGGTTAAGCAAACAAAGCCCATTGTTTGCTTCTCTTCAGGGAAATCAGTTGCTTCATTTTGTTCCATGCTTTTGGAAATCACAGCCTTGGGAGGGGAGAAGCAAAGGAAACATATTCCCTCACTCCAGAGCTGTACTGATTATAGGACTGGCCACAATTCCCAGCTGCATCAGGGCTGCTCAGGCATGGTGCTCCCCATGGGATGCTCTCCTGCTCCCTTTCTATGGAGGAAGAGGCTCATGTGGTGCAGGAGCACCCTCCCAGATTGTACTGTGCCTTTGTGGGTGCCTTTCCAGCTGGGACTGTGCACCCCTGTGACTGCTAAGGCCATCAGAAAGGAAAATAAAAAGGCAGAAGTCCGTCTTTTCATGATATACAGCCATTTGGTGGTGGGAGAAGCTGCTCCATGTGAATCTCTGGTCAAGCTGCAAATTCTCCACAGATCCTCAGCTGTCAGCTGGCTAGTTCACAAACAATCACCTTAAACACTTGACCCGTGCTGTGTCCCAAGCATCCACCAAGCAGCAGCTGCTGTCTGTGACCAGTCCTGTGGTACCAACACCAGCCTGACTTGCTTTTTGACAGTCCCTGCATCAGAAACGCTCAGCTTCGGTTTTCATTACAGAAGTGGCTTTCTGAGGGCAGATAGGGTTGTGCTTTTCTGTCTGTCTAATAAAATCAACCTGTTATTCCAAAATTAAGCTGTGCTCTTTCCGTGTTTTGTCACTCCTGGTAGTTAAAAACCTGTGTGTCAGGCTTTCTTGACCCTGATGATGCCGAGGTGAGAAGTCATCTAGTTGTTCTCTAGACATACTGATTGGGACAAGATGAGACTGAGTCAATACAGGAAGCATAGAGGGCATACAGAATCCCTGTGTTAAACAATAAGGTGTCATTTCTAAATAACCACTTTCTTAACTACAATCTCATTTTAAACAGAGGTCAGTGGCCTCTGTCTTCCAAGGACTAAGAGTACCATGATAAAAGCAGCACCAGGAAGCACACAGGATTAGAAACATGGGGCAGGGAGCAAGGATTTGGGAAGTTGAGAGGGTGTCCCTAAATCTCAGAAAATACTCACTTTTCCCAAAACAAAAAAAACTACCATTTGGGTCTTGAAATCTGAGAGCCACAATAGGAACAGGAGATCCGTCAAACCAGCCAGGTTTTCTGCAACTCTGACAAGGAATTCAGTGCAACAGCTAGTGAAAACAGGTGGTGAGTGTCCAGTTCAGACTTGGAAGCAGCAGACTACTGTAAAATTCCCATCTTCCCACCCCTTGATTTAAGAATTTCCGTGTCAAAAGAAAATGGTCAGCTCAGCAAACAGACTGAAGCTCATTGTAAATGCCTTGTCTTTTTAATTACAATAGCTGTGAAATACACGATGCTTCTTAAAGATTTTACAGTGCTGGTAATAGAAAATAACTGAAATATTTGCCACTATCTTATAAAAGTGCCGGGCGTGTAGCTTACAGGAATATTTTATGAATGGCAAACCAGAAAGACTTGCTTTTTCATTCTTGGGTCACATTCACAGCAATGCAACAGTGAAGAATAAGCCCCTCTCTCCTCTGAAGAACTGATTTGCTTCATTAAAGCCAAGCCCTCTTTCTCTTGCCAGCTGAAATAGCTGCCTTTGTATCTTTAAGTGAAATCATTAAAAAACGTGTCACACTGAGAAAGATGTGTTTTTCCCAGGTATTCCAGAAAATCGAGTACAAAACAAGAAGTCAGTGCTACAGAATTATTCTGCACCACTCCAACCATTTGTTTCTCTTCCCAAACAGAGCATCATTGTTCTTATTTAAAGAAATAATCCTCACAAAGCTGAAATAATTATTCAGCCCAAACAGCCCACAGCAAGTGAAACAGTCTTTAGACAGCTGTCATGGCTCAGCCTTCCGGAAGCTTTGATTTTAATGAAACACATTAAGGAAAGAAATTAACAGAAATTAACAGAAAAAAAAATATCATAATTTATCTTGTTTCAGAAAGCTTGAATGGATACAAAAGGCTCTTTAACATGACATGTAATGTGACCAGTCAAAACTCTCTATGCTGCTGAGTCTCGCATGCTGAGTAAGTCCAAAGTTGCTTATGTTGCAGCTCCACAGTTTGGTGCAGTGAAATGAAAATGTTAGATGAGAATACCCTGTCCCTGGGCACTAAGGAGCCTGTCTCCTGGCACCTGTACACTCTGTGCTGGTAAAAGCACATGGGTATGTTCAAGGTAATGAACATGCTACCTGTAAATATCTTAGAGCAGTGAAAGATGAAGGGTAATAAACTCTCTGGAGAAGGGAACTACCTTATACATAGTTCATGACAACTGCTGCTTTCTGCACCACTCTTCAATGGAGGAGAAGAAAAAAAACCAAACACTTATCTTTTCAGATACATATTAGGTATCTAAGTTATCTCTGGTTTCCCTTTCAGAAGCACAGAAAGGAACACTTCACTGTGGTTTTTTATCTGAGTGGAATTGACAGAGGAGTGTGCAGTGCTGTAAGCAGCTCAGGAAAGCAGAGATAATAACGTTGACATATCTTTCCTTAGTGTCCACAGACTCTCCTCTGGCACTGACTGGCATGCTCTGCCTTCACCCAGCCTCTCCTCTGGCACTGACTGGCATGCTCTGCCTTCACCCAGCCTCTCCCCTGGCACTGACTGTCATGCTCTCCCTTGGCCAAGCCTGCCACACTGCTGTCTCATCCCAGCAGAGCCATGCACACCCTCCCACAATGTGGGACAAGCATGTACTCAATGAGAGCAGCCGAGCTAAAATCCTGCCCTTCTGAAACCAACTGAATTTTACCTTTAACTTGCAAAAGGGCCAGGATTTAAGGCCTCAGTGAGTTGTGGAAAGGAGCAGAGCACGTGTTCAGAAAGAAGCAGAGGGGACAGCTGGAGAGCAAAAGAGGCATGGAAATCCACAGACTGCATCTACAAGCTAAAAATCTCCCTGAAGTCACTCTTTGCTCCTCATGGTGAATGGGTTTTGCTGCAGATATCAGGGAGAAAACTACTATGAATCTGTTGAAATCAGACAAATAAAAGCACTCCCTGTTTGGCATTGGCCCATTGCTGTCTGCAGTGACAGTCAACTCTGGAGGCAGAGTCATGTAATTTTGCCATCATATTACAGATCTAGTGGCAATGAAGGTGAATAACAGAGACATGGTTTCTAATGTTTCCTAGCACAAAGAATATGTATAAATATGTGTTAAGAGACAATATAATACTTATGGGCGAAAAAAAAATCAAACCCTCAGCTATATGGAATTTAGAAAGAGTTTTCTTCTACTTTCTTCTTTTCACAGTAAGTATCCGTGGCACATAGGAAGAGCCAGGATCCATCAGGGCAGAGACCAGGTGTGAGTGGCAGAAGGGAGTGAAGGAAGGGCAGAGAAAATGGAAGAATAAGGAAAATGAGACAAGTAAAAAGTGTTGAGCCTTCAGACAAAAGCACGTTGGAGAAACAGGCAGAAGCAGAATGAATCCCACCCAGTTTACATGACACCTGAATGATAATGCAAGGCATAGAGGATAGAAAATGTGTCCCCCACTTTAAGTCAGATAATTCTCACCTGATGTCCATCCAAAATTGCGCACAGTTTCTAATAAAGAATACCAGCAACATCCTTCAAACTAACAGCTCCGTGCCTAAAGTAATGGCCCACTTGTGAATACAGCTGTTCCCAAATAAACAGTTAATCTATTAAAATCACTGGAGATAAACATGAGAATGGCCAGAACTCAACCCCACAGCCTGCACAGTTCATACAATTTACAAGCTGTAAACTTTTCATTATTCTGTTAAACTTCTGGACTTCAAGTTGTTGAGGAAAGCTATTGAAACACACCAAAAGAGGGGACCTTCTTACAGTCCTTCAGAATATTTATTATATGTTTTTGTCTAGTAATTCCGTGAGGATAGACTAGGATTAAATAAAACAAACTCTCTTGCAGTGTAGGGAAATATCTGGATGGCCTCCAGGAGGTTATTTCTGCCCTAACTACTTCTATGTCAGAGCCATTTTAGGAATACAAATGAGTGGAGAGATTAGGGATGGATGAATCCTGATGTGGAGCATATCCAGAGGAGAGACACAAGAATGGTCAGAGGGCTGGAGCACCTCTCCTGTGAGGACAGGCTGAGAGAGTTGGGGTTGTTCAGCCTGAAGAAGAAGAGTCTCCATGGGGGATGTTATAGCCACCTTCCAGTACCTGAAAGGGGCCTGTAGGAAATCAGGGGAGGGTCTATTCATGAGGGTTTGTAGTGACAGGACATGGGGTAATGGCTTTAAGATAGAAAAAGGGTAGATCTGGTTTAGATATTAGGAAAAAGTTCTTTAATCTGAGGGTGACAGATCACTGGAATGGGTTCCCCAGAGAGGTGGTGGAGGCCCCATCCCTGGAGACATTCAAGGCCAGGCTTGATGAGGCTCTGAGCAGCCTGAGCTAGTCAGAGATGTCCCTGCTCATTGCAGGGAGGTTGGACTAGATGACCACTGGAGGTCCCTTCCAACCCAATATATTCTATGATTCTAAGAATCATGGATATCAGATTGTTGTAGGTTCACCAGATCTTTCTGAACTCTCAGCAGTGACTTCTTGCAAAAAGGAACCCCCTAAAATTATCCTCCTTTCTCCTATATTACCTTCACCCTGACTCTGAGCGGGGAATGCTTTTCACTTTCATTGTCACTCCTTCTCATGCCATACATCAGACTGTTTACTTAGGCCTGAAGAGTATCTTACATGTCCTTTACCACACAAAAAAAATCATGCATAAATTAATCAGAAGTACATGTTTTAGCCATTCATCTGGTTTAAAATTATGTAAGACAAATGCTAATCACTTTACTGCCACTCAGCTCAGGCTTCCTACTAACTTCAGCCTGTCTACAAAAGGGCCAAAGATGACATGACTTTCCCAGACATGGATGTCACAGTTCCTGGGACATGAGGTGTTCACAACACCTAGGAAAATAAAATTGTGATACAGCTTTTTCCTCTTTGCCTCAGCTATTGTCGTGAGCAGAAAATATTCCACCAAAATACTTTTGCTATCTGGATTTGCTTTCTTTTATTCTGGCATGCACTACACTGTGCATTCATAACATCCATTCACAATAGTTACTTAAAAATTGCCTGCACTTCATCAGCTTTCCTTCTATAGCCTCCCTGTTTCGTATTCCAAGAAGGACAAATATAATTTATTCACCTTTTTTTAAAGGAAGCCTGAAATCCCCTTTGAAGTCCTTTGCAAAACTTCTACTGCCCTATACCTCCAAAACTGAAATATTATGTTCTTTACTCTCCAGTGCTTCCCTTTTTCTGTAATTTCTACCTCTAATCTGCGTGCTCCTGAAATGACCATCCCAGCAGCAGCTCAGTGACCATACTTCAGAAGTGCCCCTATGAACCCCACAACTACCTGATGAGAACAATTCCTACAGGACTGCTCCATCTCCTGCTTCAAGAAGAGGTCAGCACATCTCTCTTAAATGCAGATATGGCACAGAAATACGTACTGACCCACTTCTGTCCCTGCTCTCTCATCCATGAATCCCACTCCAAGGGTGACTGGAAGAGGGACCTGTATTTCCATCACCACTTGTTCCTCCATAACAAGCTGAAAGGTCCTGTCTGTACCCTGGGAAAAGCCAGAAACCCATACCAAGAAACTTGTATCAAGAACGTAGAGCCCCCTGTACATCAAAGCCAAGCCCTTCAATTTCTATTTATACTGGAAACTTAATAAACCACCTTAGCCTTTGCTGTAACTGTGGCTGTTATGGAAGAGCCCATCTTTTTCTTTCAGATGCATTTATTTTACGTGGCATGACAAGAAACCACAGTCTAAACTTCTAATTGCTCTAGTATGAAAAAGAAAAAAAAAAAGCAGCTTTTTCTTCTGCACTGTAAAGGAAGAAAAGCTTTGAGAACTTAGTAGGCAGGTTTGCTGATGAAGAACTTTAAATATGAAACAGAAAGCATCCTCAAGATCCTTTTCATGGGTATTTTTATGGGATATTTTTTAATTCTGGAAATAACAGCATGTGGCTGCTGCATGTTCCATTTCCAGGCCAGATTTTCCACTAGTATACTTCAGTTTTATAGAAACATCATTCATCCAATTTCTATGGGACTACTACATTGTAAAACTGGGTGATCCCAGGGAGAATTTCTTTCTCAGTGTTCTTATTGTCACTTGCTGCAAAAATAGCAAGATGAAACATTACATGAGAGGCAATTTTTCTAGGGGGTATTATACACCCTGCAGCAGCCCATGACAATTTACAAGCAAAACACAAGTGGAAACACTCAGAGCACAGGTTTCATTTATGCCTGGCAATTTGTGTGTGTGTGCCCTGGATGCAGGTGGCGTTGGTCAGTTCAGGATTATTTCTATATAATAGAATATTATATATATTCTATTATATATACAGCCCCACATTCTACCCAGCACAAGGCTTGCTTCACCTCGGGAAACATGCTATGACCTAGTAGAGGCTCACTTTTGTCACTGACATTACTTTAGTGGACAGGGACCTCATTTCATGACTAGACCCTATCTGTGCCCCAGCACTGCCAAACATGTACATCCTTTCTGACAGGCTAGCCAGAGCCAGTTAAGCCTAGAAAATGTGTTTGTGCACAGCACTTTAGCAGTCCAGCACGTGCAAAAACCTGCTAGCTTTCTTCCATAATATTTGCAAATTCCATAACAGCTGATTATTTATACATTAACCCACAGACTTCATTTCTTCCATCTTATACCCATCCATTGTAGATGTAGTGTTGCTGCCACTTGCTCTGTTAGGTACGAATTAATGCATCAGAACCGTGTAATTTATGCATGCTATTTTGTCAAGTCTGTTTGTATGGAATCTGCTTTGGAGAGGCAAGCTGCTCTGTACTTTGAGGCCAGAAATAGTATTAAATTTTCTTTTTCTTCTTCATTTGGTGCCATGGATCGAGGTACCTTCAGAGAAGAGACCAGCAAATCTTTGAGGAGATGGAAATTGCAATGTTCCCTGTTTTATGCCATTTCAGGTAAAGCTGATTTGTGTGCATGCAGCACTATGACACCAATATCATAGAAGAAAACCCCAGCTGACACGGATATTCAGGGGATGCCATTACCAGAGCAGCCAAAGGACCGAGGACAAAGGACTGATTTGCTAAGTTGGAATATGACTGTGCATTTCTAGGTTTTAAAAACAAGTGAGGGAACTGAAGTGCCTGCCTTTCCCAGCACACAGTCTTACCAGGCAGACAGCTTGTTCCACTTAAATGCGCCCCACTGCAGTAACGGTATTACTTGAGAAATGAAGACACAACATACAGTCTTTTCCTAGTGCTTTACAATTCTCAGGTCAAGTGCTAATACATATTACAGAGCTCTCTCTGGCAAGTATTGTTAGAGCTGTCATTAAAGACCTCCAAAAGTCTTAGCTGTGCAATTGAAAATGTTTCCAAATCCTCTTATCCCAAACATAACAAATCTCGCTGTTGTAAAGTCTGATGTTTTGTAAATTTGATACCACTTGGCTTATTGAGGGGGCTGGAGAATGTTTTTGTGCAGCAACACAGATCTCCAGAAAAGGAATAATGCATCTCTGCGGCGAGGGAATAACGGGTGTCTCTGGGAAGGGATTTACGCAGACCGGTGGAAAAGGAAAATCAAAGACCACCAGCAGTATATTCTGAAGATGATTCTAGGATTAAAAGGCACAATAATGCTACCTAATTACGGCTCCGCCTGGGTCATGCGCTATGCATAGCAGAAAGAAGCAAGATGGCAGATACCCTGGGTTATTTTAATTAATTTAATCATGTGACTAATTGGTCTCTGCTGGGTTTCTGTGGTAACTGCTTCCTAAGTGCTGATGGGCAATTGTGTTAAATGTAGCTTGGAAACTGCACGTAGGGCGCGGTGCCTTCTAGAGAGCAAAGGGAATTGTACAGCTGTGTGGGGAAGGTGCTCCTGCTGGGGCACTGATTATCTCCGAGCAGAATGTTTACAGCTGCACTGTCCTCTTTGCTCCTCTGCAAGCACGCTACCCAAAGGAACACGCTCGTTTGCAGAAAATGTGCTAGACTTCTCCTCCTCTTGGGCGTGCAAGCGGCTTTCCTGGAGGGAGAAGTGAAGGCACGGGCAGGCGGCAGAGCACACGCTCTCTGGAAACAAAGGGAGAGCAGCTAGAGAGCCATGCGTGCAAAACTGAAATGACTCCTGCGTGCGCAGTGTGAGGCCCTGGAAACCAGAATGTCTTCTTAGCAGTTCAAGGGTAAATCCATTACTGAGCCCTGACACAAACAACGTGCAAAGCTGGGGTTTGTTTTTTTGGTTTTGGTTGGTTTGGTTGAGTTTTTTTTTTGCCAACTGCTCCTGCATCTCTTGTATTATTCATGAAATCTCTAAATCCACACGGGTCACAATTAGCATGGAGCACTGCAAAATGGCACAGAGATGCCTTCAGGATTGGCAAACATGAAAATGACTTGTAAGAGTCATTCTTGGCTTCACAGGTTGGGTTTCGGATCACCACGAATAAGAAGTTGTCATCCCGCTGGATCTGTGTCTCCTCACATGATTAATGGAACAGTACGAATGGAAAAATGATTAATAATAGCAACCTACATTCCAGTAATCACAATTGCACATAAAGAAGTGACTGCTTAATGGGGTGGTAAGTTAAACCCCATTAAGGGCACAGAGCAAAACCAACTGAGAATCTCCTCGGCACCTTTCACCAAAAACAAGTTAAGAAAACAACCAGAAGACAACACAAGACATGCTGCAAATACAGAACACAGTGGGGAACAGTACACACCACACCTTACCCTCTTTGCTTATCCTAACTAGGATAGGTACACTCCACACCTATCTAGTGTTTGCTTATCCTAACCTCGCAAGTGAAAATACAGATACAGATAAAGAAATGTTAGGAAGACATAGCCAGAGAGATGTTGAAAGTTAGGTAGTCGTACTGTGAAGGTAGAAATGTTCCACTTAATAAAGCAAGGGAAAGCATAAGGCAGAATGGTGAAGGAGGAAAAATGTGCATTACCTCACTGTCCTGGGCTACTGAAGAGTAATGACTTATCCATCCTAAGTGTGGCAGACCTGGCTTTATTTTATTTAATATAAATTAGCTTAAATTGAAAATATACAGCTTTATCAGCAAAAAATAGTAATAGTTATAGATCACAAAATACACAAATAGCTAACTCCTCATTTTTCCTGTTAAACCACCATCATTGGCTTGTAGCTTGGGATTCCGTTCTCATCCTACTGACATCAGTGGAAATACCACCCCTGATATCCACAAGACCAAAATACCTTCTTTATTTTGAAACTGGTGGTCAGTACCTTACTGCGTATTTTGTTCTGCTATTTGTATTGAGCTATTAAAACCCAAGTTCAAGGCTTAAGAAACAAAAAGTTCAAAATAACCACATTGGCAATTAATCTGTCTTTAGGAAACCTATTTTAGGAATCATCTTACCAACATGCTGTAGTAAGTCTAGTTTTGTTCTTTGGAAAAGTTAGTGAAGTTGGTAAACATTACATTTTATACTGAAATGTCCAGATAGAATTAATTCAACTTCTATGTGATGCTGCTTTAAAACAGCCCTTACTGCGTGAGACTGAACACGACCTCACCTAATGCTTTATTCCTTTTACATAAAAAACTTCTACACTTCCCATATTTTCATCAACAGCAAATAGTAGAACATACTGACATTTACAAACCACTTCAAAAGAGCAGTGTGGCAACACTGGTAACTGCATTATGCTCACTGAAAACTTTTACAGGAGATTTGAGGATGATTGAAAGCGAGGCAAAACTTTTTCATTTAAATGAGAATAATAAAAAACCCCACACTTTCCAGTGACATTATAGCAAACCCATTGCTTCTCCAGACCCAGTAAGAACTAAATGGAGCTATAACAATACTTAGAGTAGGCCAAAATTACAGCTGATGTAAGGAGCCCCATCGATTTTATTAAGGCTATGCTTGCTTATGCCAGCTATGGCCAACCAAATGGGACATGTCAATTGAGATTTGGATTATGTCACAGAACCCTTCACGCTTGCTATGCCATCAGTGCACTGCTCTGATTAGGAAGATGGGTCTGCCATGGTGATCAGCCCATTTGTTCAACTCATCTGGCAAATTGCAGCTGACAATGGCCAACACCTGAAGGGGGAGGTGATAAATATCCCATCATCTGCAGCTATCGGAGGCATCTGGGCCTTACAGCGAGAGGCAATATCTGTGAGGAATGAGATCTGCTTCCCGTTGCTCTTTTACTTGGCTTAACTTATACATTTTGTTAATAATAGTAAGTTTTATCAAACCTATGAAACTACCATTTCATTTCAGGCCCGGTTCAACCGCTACACCCGACAGGGCCCTGCTGTTTATTTCAGTGGCTTGTGGCTCAGGCCTTTAACTACTATTTCAGTCTAAATACGAGCAGTGTGATTCCGGGAAGTCGTACTGCCTGCTGAACCTGAGTATGCTATCCCTGCATTTCTGCAGAAGTCCGAGACGGAAAATACCCAGAAGATGGTGTATGGATTCTCTCTGCCAGTGCCAGCTTTGGCATTTCCTGGTGTTTGCTCATCCCAGCTTAGCCTGTCCCAAGCAAAGCAGCTCGTTTCGGGCCAAGGTTCCAAGTGCGGTTCCAAGTGCTAACACATACAACTATTATACACTAAAACTGCAAAATATGAAGGCTTCTTTCCAGTCTTCTCCTACCTCTCCATAGGCCTAACACCTTTGTATTCCCTAAATCATCTTGGACTCTGATCACCCCTTAATCCTGCCCATCCAAACTCCCTCCAAATCCTGCTGCTCCTTGCTCTCTGTTCATGTTTCTGCAGCCATCCAACTACCCTTCTCAACACCTCCACTCTCCAGACCCCAGCTATGGCCATTTAACTACCACCACATCTGCATGGTCCAACTTGCTGCCCTTAACTGTCCTCAGCTTCAGCCTCTTGTCTGGCTTCACTCATTCCACTAGGATTTTTTTTTAAGTTGTTGTTTGTTTTTTTCCCCCTAGACATATTAACCCGCCTTTGTCATGACACAAGTAATGTAGTTGGGGGTTTTTTTTATTATTTCTAATTCCTCCAGAGAATCATTTTCTGTCCTGTCTGGTGTCTGCAGCTCCTCCTATTTTATTATCATCTGTAGAGTTTGTGAACTTGCTCTCTGTTCTCTCCTGGAGATCGTTAATGAAATATGAAACAAGACCAACCTCATGAAAGTCCCTCTGGCACTTCTCTATCCACAACCTGATATGCTGCTCTTTATCACCATCCCTTTACCTTATTCCTTGAGCCCACTTTCAAGCCACTTGACAGTGTTCATATCCAAAGTAATTTGAATTAATCTGAGTCTAAGATTTCATGAGATGCCATTTCAAATGCTTTACTAAATTCCAAATCCATTAGAACGTCTAATTTGCCTCCCTCAGCTGATTTCTGTGCGTGCGTGTACATACTAGCTGTGTTTGATTGGCAAAATCTCTGTACTCCTCTGTTACTCCTTGCCCATATGGTGAAATTGCAGAAAATGGGGGTTTGGTCAAGTGGGTTTGTACATCAAAGTATCTGCTTTTTATTTAAAAATTCAGTGATTTTTTTTTTTTTTCTGAAAACAACTAATTTTCCTGTAGCAAATTGAATTAAAAACTTTTGTAGCACGTATAAAAACATTCCTCAGCATTATAAAGTAATTCTTGTGTTGGCAGTAAACTCGGGTCCTTTGGAATGCAATCAGCTTCTTATTTAAATGTTCAACCTCATGTGAAAATGTGGACCAAGGTACAGGGCTGTGCCAAAATGCCTTCGTTATTTCCATGAAGGGCATCAAACTACCCAGAGACATCAAATAACACATCAAAAATAAACAACCTTATCCAGTAAATGTGATCCTGAGTCTAAATAAGCTATGTTCACCTCAATATCTTTGTCTAAAAGCTGTATGCATACAACTTATATCCCAGCTGTTCTTTATAATGTTATAACCTACCCAGTCATGTCTAACTCCAAGTTCCTTTATTCTACCATTAAGCAAATCAAATAAAAAGTACTTAGGAACTCCCAGCTTCATTTCCTATGCTCAAGAAGAAAGCAACCATCTTTTCTTTTTTTCTCTTTTTTTTCCTTTTTTTTTTTTCTAACACCATACAAACTACTTCCAAATTTTCAGGAACAGTTGCTGGTTTTAATGATATATTGCAGATCCTTGTCAATATCTCTGCTGCTTCACACTTTTATTTCCTTAGGAACACTCAGCTGAGTACCATCTGCTCCTGGTGATTTACTGCTCTCCAGTTACTGAAGTTGCTCCATAACTTCCTCCTAAGAGACTTCAATTTCTGTTATGAGGCCACACTTTGATTTCCTGTGAAAAGTGGCCTTCGAACAGGAATTTCCTCATCATCCTCTGCAGTGAAGATGGACATAGAATATTCAATTTCATTTTTCTGCTTCTTCAGAAGGGGCCAGAGTCATGGCTGGGTGGCCTACAGATGCAGGGGATTTACAGGTGGCTTTTCCTTTGCTACATAAACACTTGTTCTACACCTTCTACAGTGTGTTGTACATACACCTTTCAGATCATTTCCTTGTTGTTTTATTCCTCCACTTTATCTTGGGAACTTTTGGTTATAACAGAATTGATTGTATTTTCGAGTTTTTTGAAGGATAAGTTTTGTCTTAAAAAAAAGCAAAACATTTGGTATTTCTGATACAAGTCTGCCTGGGACCCTGTTGGCATTTCCATAGTTAAACAATCACACTTCCAATTAAAAAAAAAATAAATAAAATGTTCTTTCCTCTCTTGCTGTGAGAAAAAACAAAGAAACAATAAGAAAACAGGCCACGTGCAAAATAATGGAACTGCCTGTACACAACGTGCAAGCAAATCTGCAGAGGGCCTGATCTGCAGCTCAGCACAAGCAATGGGACATCATCTACTGATGCTGATGGAATCTGGATCAGGCCCAAAGGAAGCACACACCAAAAAAGCAGAGGGAGTTTTTTGTCTCATCTTTCAATTACAGTAATCATAGGTGTTGTTTGTAACAGTAGTAGTTAACAAATTTTTTTCCAGTAAAAGTGTGATTTTTAAGTTGACAGTGTCCCTTTAAGCTCATGCACTTCTTTACTTAACTATGCCAGATTTACTCTCCCCTTTCTACTTTCTCCTTGCTCAGAGGTATACATACCATCTGTGCATCTAATATGGTGTTCTTAAATAGCCTCCAGAGGGATTCAGTGCTGCTTTTTTCCCCTTTTTTTCTAACTTTCTCTTGCTTAACCCTTTTCCTTGGCATTTTAGACCCTTCTCTTTCAGAGCTCCTGGACCTTCTTTTCTTTAGGGTGAAGCTGCCATCTCACACCATGGAAGTCAGGAGTAAGGCTACCTGTTCTTTTCATGCCTGGGCATTAGACTAAAATTCAGTGGGGACTTGCTTTACCAAGGCATTGATTTTCACAAATAGCTTCTTCAAATGCAGTCATGAGTCTGAACTGTTCAACAATGGACAAAGTTGACCATTACTACTACTACTACATCATTAAATAATTCAATCCTACCCCCTCATAAATATCTAAATGTCAGTGTGCTGTTCAAATCTCTAAAGTTTTTAAGACTTGTGTTTAGTTCTAGGAGCTCTTTTCCACCCAATCTAGTAGCACTATGCACCATGACTGTTAAAGCCTGGGGGCTAAATTAAAAATACTAGGAACGACTGAGTTTGAGTTGTCATTTGATTTCTATCTCAGCAGGTTTCTTCTTTCCAAATTTAAAGGGAGGGGAGGGCCACAGGCACACAGAACACTGGGCTGCTGCATCCATCTATGTGATACCAGGAAAACTAATGCAGTTGGCCAGTGCTACTGGGGGAAGATGAGTCCTTGGGTTCATACAGTGCCCAATAAAGCTGCACTGAGCTATCATACACCACTGAAGTTCCCTCCCCTCACAAAAAAAAAAAACAACAACAGAAAAGAGATGCTCTACTCTGCTTTTAAAGCAAATAGACAGCAATGGAGACACATCTCCCCCTGCCCACCCCACGTGTGCCAGCCAACAGAGCTGGCTCCTGCCTGAGCATCTTCACCAGCCCCTCCATGCAATGGAGGCAGAGTCTGGCCTCAGGCAAGAGATGAACCAAGCCAAAACCGTCTGAAGCCATGTGCACACACACCCCTCCCGCCCCCAAAACCATCACATACTTTACAACTGCTTCTAAAAATTATTAAACAGAGGAGTACATTTACTTTAGATGCAAAATTGCATCCAGGCTGACAACTCGCAACATATGTTTAGTTTCAGACCAATTTAAATTCAAATGCATGAGTTGTAAATGCTTGAGGTTTTCACAAAGTGAAACTGAACTTATGTGGCCAGCAAACAGCCTTTTATTACTGCAGAAACTACGTTCTATGGGAAAGATATTTCACATTTTCAGACTTTTGCCCTATAAAACCCACCTTGTTCTTCCAGCCAGCAAGCTTCACACTTGTTCACTGAGCACAGTTTAATATACAGTGAGAAGCTGCCTTTAACTAACAATTCATAGAATCATACAATGTTTAGGGCTGGAAGGGACCTCCAAAGGTCATCTAGTGCAGCCCCCTGCAGGGAGCAGGGACACCCTCAACTAGCCCAGGCTGCTCAGAGCCTTGGCCAACCTCCCCTGCAATAGCTCCAGGGATGGGGCCTCAACCACCTCCCTGGGGAGCCTGTGCCACTGAGCCACCACCCTCAAGGGAAACAACTTCTTCCTGAGATCCAGTCTCAATCTCCTCTGCTCTCATTTCAACCCATTCCCCCTCATCCTTTCACTGCAGGCCCTTGGAAACAGCCCCTCTGCAGCCTTCCTGCAGCCCCTGCAGGCACTGGCAGGTGCTCTAAGGTCTCCCCAGAGCCTTCTCTTCTCCAGGCTGAACAACCCCAGCTCCTTCAGCCTGTCCCCACAGCAGAGCTGTTCCAGCCTCTGAGCATCTCTGTGGCCTCCTCTGGCCCTGCTCCAGCAGCTCCATGTCTCTCCTGTGTTGAGGGCTCCAGAACTGGCTGCAATACTCCAGGGGAGGTCTGACCACAGCAGAGCAGAGGGGCAGAATCAGAATTCCCAGTAGTAGATTTTCCCATTCAGCCAGCAGCTTGTAGGTTACATCCGTTTGGCCTCTCCTAGCCTCATTTAGACTTTTAGGCCAGATTCAAGCTTATTGTGTACAAGGGTTTATTCAATTTTCCCATAAAGCAGCAAATTATTGCAGAGAAACTTAGGTTTCTAAGGGAAACTTTCTAAAAGGGAACTTTCCCACCTAGAAGGGGTCAAATATATACAATGTGATATTGCATATCTTGGTCTGATTAAGTTTCATCCTTGAATTTGTCCCAAGAATTCTATGTGTGATGGAGAGGGAAGCCACTGCTTTGGGAAAGTAAGAGAGTAATTAAATACAGACCATCAGCTGACAAGAAATGTCCACTGAACTGCTGCCTCACCTGCAGAAGTTAATTTGCCACTAGCCAAGTGTGACAGCACCATGTGCTCCCAAGAAACTAGAAATGACCTTCCTTCAGCTGGGCCCCTCAGGTTTTCTACTGCTGTCCACTGTGATCCCCTGTCTGGGCAGAATTTCACCCCATTAAATATGTGGTTAATTGCAATAACCCATACACCCTTTCAGGAGTGTGTACGAAGGGTGTAATTCATGACATTGTGCCTATTCCAAACATATTTTGCAAAACATATTTGCTTAGTTTTGTTTTTTAAATAAAAATATATAGAGTGAAAAAAATACTCAAGCTCCTTTTTCAATATTTCCGTAAGTTAATAAGCTGCTTGATAAGCAAACAGATGCATTAAGGCAATAATTTATTCAAATGTCATGATATTTTTGAACAAACATTATTTTATATGCATTTCATTATTTGCCCAGCTCGTATTAGTATCAGTGATTGATGTGTTCATTAGGAAAGGAAAAAGTGGCATCAATATAATCTGTGCAAATGAGATTAATTTTGGAGATCTACCCTAAATTTTCTTCAGAATAAAGACTGTTCTTGATGGCCATTCTGTGTTGCCCATGTGGAAACAAAGCTAGAAATGAGTGATTTCATACGAGGCCAAGGCAACATGAGGTAATCTAACGTAACCTGAACTGAGAAATGAGAACACAAGGGAGAGCAATATTTTATCTAGCTCACATAGGTTGGAGCCAAAGGGGTTCAGAGGGAAAGTGAGCACCCGTGTGTATTACATCTGCTCATTTTCTGAATGCATCATTACTATGCATCTAAACTCTTTAATCAAAAATCCCTCAGTGATAAAAAAAAAACCAACACAACATCCTGGACACAGACCACGAAGTCCATCTTGCCAAACTTACTTAACAGAGCAAAATGTCTGTTCTTTCCCTAGTGTCTCCATCTCCCCTCAAAAAAAAAATCATCCTAAGTAATTTAAGACTTCAGTAAAGCACCTCAGTAACCTCCAGAAAAATAGCTACTGGCCATCTTTCTTCCTCAGCTACTCTGCTAGGCAGCAACTCCTTCCATGTCTCCAATACCAAAGTGTCATAGCATCTATTCAAATCCAAGTCACTGGTCTACACTGCATACACCTCCTGTGCAAAAAACCTTAAAAGCATTTCTAGTCAAGTCCTAATGCAATTAGAGGTGTTTTGTTATCACATCTGCACGCAAACAAAGCCTGGTTCTGGCAAGAAGGAGAGATGCAATCACCCAAGCTGCCCAGAACTGATGTGAGGACACTTTGCATAAACTATTCACTTTTTTTTCTGATTCAAAGGCCTGCTGTCCAGGAGGCAGCAGATTCTCAAGCTGTAATTGGCATATTCATCTTGATAGAACTAAGGTAGCCAGAATGCAACACATGTAATGTGCCATGGTGGTTACAATTAAAAGTGAACACGCCTTTTAATTGGATTGGATACCTGCTAGTAATACAGACAATGGGAATTTGATTCAAATTTATAGTATTAAAATGGCAGCAGATGGGCAGTGAAATGTCCATTGAGTTTGCAAACTGACAAGCATGTTGGCTATGCCAGGTCCCTTCATTAAGTCACTGGTGGCATCAGTCAGGTGCTGATGCATTTCATCATTAGCAATGTTAATACTTTTTGCCTTGCTGTGGGTGAGCAGTGAGGTATTCTGATGGGCTCAGGAGGTTAATCTGGAATTCCATTTGCCTTTTATAACCATGAAAAATCCTAGCTCTGGTTGAGGGAAGTTTTATGAGATTTCTGGGTTTAGTATGCAGTAAGTAGAAAGGCCAGCTGATGACAGCTAGACAGTGGTGCCAAATCTTCTCCTTTCTGACTGATGTCACTCACCTCTTTCAAAGCTCAGGATTTGCTTTGCTACCTCAGTGCCTGGTCCAGATTCTTTGCTCAGTGTCTGCAGCCTTCTACTCTCCAAAAACTCTAAAAGCATCCTGTGAGGGAGATTTTCCTTTGCCCTCCTTCTCCAGATAGCTCCTCAAAGCCATTAGCAATTGTGCCCCACGTTGAACTATCTCCTCTGCAGACTCAGCCTCTGATCTGCATTCACTCATCAGCACTCCTTTACACCCCAACACAGCAATCATGGAGATGTTTGTCATCTTTGCTCCTTCTTCCTTCAAGTGTTTGCAAGAAACCTTCTTAATGGGCTGCTGTTGCAAATGCACACATGCAGATGTGCACATAAACACATATAAATACACATGTGCACATTGTACACAAACCCACAGCAGAAGGGACTTTGTGACCTGTGGATTAAATCCCACTTCTCTACAGATATGCAGAAACAAATACAGATCATTTCAAGGCTGACCTTTCTGAACATCTAATTCATGTTAAGGTAAATCTCTAGAAGAAATTGGTTTTCTATTCAGAGACCCATCGTTTCAAAAGTCACTATGGCAGGGGAATTTTCCAAATTTCCATAAACAATAATCTTTTTACAAATTAAATTTTGCAGGCACGTAAGAATGAAGAAAGCAACTGCTTTTTTTTTTTTTTTAGCCCGTTAATCACTGAATTGACAGGGAGAATGTTAAATGTTTCTCATACAATGTTAGGCTGCACAATTAAGTTTGAAATCAAGAAGAACTTTAGGCTGCACAATTAAGTTTGAAATCAAGAAGAACTTTCTGAGGCAACCCTCAGCAATAATTGTGGGGAATGACAGCTTCTGTTTAATCCCAGTTATGTTTGGATAACACGTCCACGTTCATCACATAGTGATGTACATTAATTTACAAAAAAAACCCCAAAAGCTCATGCAGGAGTACTAAGGCTCTGTGAAGTTGTGTGCACTTTATCATCTTTAAATACCATTTGAAGATGTAAGGAATTGTCTAATACAACAGAATGCTAAGGCTCAATAAATGTCTCTGAGTTTGTGCAGCCCCATTTGACTGCTCACATTGATTCTTGCTACACAGCTGAGAGAAAAGAACATAAAACACAATGTCTGTGCTGCTGACTCCCATATAGTCCTGCCATCACTAGCCTGTACAGGGAGAAAAGAGCCATCATCATTTACATCTTCATGCTGCTAAACAGCAATTTACTTTTACTTTTTGATTTATGCCTTTTCTGTTTATTAGTATAAATGAAATTTGACTTCAGTGTAAACAAGAACATCTATCATCTTTTTTCCTGATTGGAAGGCAGTGCAAAATAGGAACAAGGTCAAGTATAAAATACCATCTGACAACTTTACAGACACTTTGTCTCCAATGTCTTAGTTAAATCAAGTAAATAATCCTTAATATATCTGTGAACAGAGTATATAATCTCTATGAATTCAGTCCTAATTCTATATTTGGCCATTTGGTCATAATAAATTTGCTTACTGACCCACTGAGTCAATAAACTTAATTTAAAAATTAATCCTTTCAGGCTTCATACTCACTGGATCCAATTATGAATCCAATCATTCCCTTTAAGTTTAATATTCCAAAACTTGGTGGTCTAGTGCTTTTTGCCCTTATGTGCTTCTTCAGTACTTCACTTTATATCAACTGGCCTATAAAATTAAATCTCTATGGAAGGGAGCATCAGAACAGCTCCAAATCTTAAACCTTCAATACAAACATTAATTTGAAGTGCTCCCTTTTTCTTTTAATTAGTAGCATTATGCACAGCAGATTATCATCATACAGTAGTTTATTATGTGTATTTGACAATGCATATTAGACCAAACAGAATTAATATTTGGGTTATTTTTGTTTGTGGGTGCTGGTTGCATTTTTAGGATCTAAATCAGATACAATCTAAATAGTTCCCTTTTTGCCTAAGACCTCCAATATTTTCTCCATTTATTTCTGGTAATTTTGATACATTTTCACTGCAAGGAGACCCATTGCAATTTCAAAACATCTATCTTTCTATTCTTGCAAGGCATGGATGTCAACCTGGGAAATGTTAAATGGTCATAACTGGAGGATACCTGGGGCAACATCCTACATCTCTTAGGAGAAAAGCAACTTGGACAATGCTTTTTCCTTGCAGACTCCCCATCCCAGGCTGACATATGGATGCAAAGGGTGAATGGCCCCAGCTTCTGGAACACAAAGGGACACGACACCACTGGGACAACAGGCAGGAGGGACTGATGGGCACCACTGACTGAAGCACCTGGGTTCAAAGAGGGTGCAGGCTTCTTGCAGTGCATTCTTACTCTTGCTATACCTACCACAGGAAAGGGCTGGGAAGGAGTTAGAGGTTGGAAGCTGCCAGTGCCCAGCTAACCTGGGGCTTTTTGGAGCACTTTCATTGCTCTCCAAGGGCACTTCAAGGGGGTCTCATGCCAAGCCTTCCCCCAGCTGAGAACCTGGGGGGCATGCATCACTTCAGTCTGCATTTTCTCTGGGTGCTGGAGAAGATTTTGTTATCAGGATGATGACAAAAGTCCTAATTCTGAACAAAGAAACTGGAATTTGGGGAGGGATGATTTGCAACATTACTTAGTGTCATTTTGAGACATTAGTGATGACATTCTTTACTGTTTAAACAGTTCCATTGTTTGAAGCAAGCACTTATTCCAGCACTTCTTATCTAGGGAAGGGAAGGCTGCTTAACACAATCCATTAGGAAATTCAAGCCTTAAATGAAGTGACCACAAAGTCCTATCAGCTCCCAGAAATGCAGCAGCTGTACATATTTAATGTAACACAAAACTACATTGTGGCTGAGATCCGCTGTTTAAAACACACAGAAGGCAGCTGAAACATGACTATTTTATTCCTCTGTTTGAAAAATGAGAAAGTGTAGAGTGGGCATCACTTCTCAAATACATAAATAAGCATTAGTCTCATGGAGAAGACAGGTATGCTGTTGGACCAGCAATAACAGATTAAAGGTCAACAGTTAAATCTGAAACTGTTGCAGCCTTGCTCCTTTGATCTCCTTCCTCAAGACTCTGCTCTATTACTAACAGGTGAAATGCAAAACAAGAACCATGAGGGGCTGCTGAGTTCTGCTGTACCTGTCTTCATTTAAGGGCAGCATTTCCTAAAGAAATTCCCCTAATCATCTAGTGCCATAAATACACATGCAAGTGGCAGCTCCAGCTTTCCCCTGCTGGGTCAGATCCTGTGCAATTCCAGATTCCATAGGTGCAAAGAGGAAGAAGATTTGTCTCACTGGCTCAGCTTTGATGTGGGGCCAATGCAGCAACCCACATGTTATCCATCATGTGTTATCTCACCAGGTTTTGCCAAGTCCTCCCATATGACATTTTGCTCAATTACAACTTCTTTAGTAAAGAATAGGACATTTCACTGAGCTGTGATGGTGCATGGAAAGATTTGGGTCTATATTGTTATTTAGATATATACAAAATAATGAATGCAGAAAGCTTTCTGGGCAAAAATATTCCGGATCTTTTAGCTTCCAGAGGTGGAGGAAAGGGAACTGGGGAGAATGAAATGCTTTAATTCATCCTTTCACATAATACAAGGACAAGGAAGTCTCCAGAAAAGCACATGAGTAATAAATTGTAAGTTAAAAGGGAACTTCTTCAAATATTAACTGACAGATTGAATTCATGGCCATGAATTGTTACTGAATCCTAATACTCATGGGTTAGTAGAAGGTTGTCATACACCTATTAATTATATTAATTTTCACTTTGTAAGGGATCTAAACTTCCTGTTTCAGGATCTAAGCTGTAGATCAAAGAGAATCCACCATGACCTGGTTGTTCTTTCATCTGCATCCCAAAGGTTTCCTGAATTATCTGGTATTTGTCACTGTTGGCCACACAGGACCACCTAACTAGAACCACTGACAATGACTCCATTAATATGAATTATCTTACCCATGTCAATTTGTGACTACATTTGTCACTGAATTTGTGACACAGCACCATCATCTGATGGTGAGCTGGCTCCTGTCACCACAGAGTGCCTCACACATTGTAAGGCACAGTGAACTGCTTGTGCAGAAACATCCACGTGTGCACATACACACAGCCATGGCAACTTATCTGCAAATGAGGAGTATCTCAAGTACATCTGTTTCCCTCCTCTACACTTTTTTTTTGAGATAAAATACAATGCAAACATCACTCCTCACAGAACTCACATGGCTTTATCTTGCCTGCCTGCTTCAGTAGACATTATGAGCTTGATTCTCCAAGATTGCTACTAAAATGCCACTCTACTGACTTTTGCAACCTAATTCTTTAGGCTTTTTTTTTTTTTGCAGGATGATGTGACCTAAATTTATAAAGAAGGGTAATTTGCTATAACATTACATCCTGAATCTAGTATCCATGTGTACTTATTTATTATTACACAGATGTAGAAGACCCGAATTCAGTTTGAACTTGACAAGCTTTGAATGTTCTGTAGCATGAGGAGAAATGGCAGCATTTAGAAAACCAAACTGTAAAGGGTTTTGTGAATAATAAACATTTCTAAGACAATAAAAGCTACTCAAAGATGTAGACTATTAAGCACCAAAAGGACACAACTACCTTTTCAACAACCAAAAATGCTGGAGTGTTCCTTCATTATTTTTCTTTAAATGACATAACACACATTTTGCTGCAGAAAAACAGCTGCTGAAGTAACCTACAGGGCATTTTCAGGCACTATACTTCAGTGATTACAGCAATTTTTGTAGACATGCAATATTAGGATTGCATTCTAATTTTGGACAGAGTTAAATTTAAATTGAGTAGGAGGGGTTTTCATGCTACTCGAAATGTTCTGACATTGCTTACCCCAACCTAAAAACTGTACAGTGTCTGAATTTTGAAGCACTGATAATTAGTAATGATACACTTAAAAAAAAAAAAAAGAAACTAGAGGTCACTAGCAGCAATGGGAAGATGTCCAGTATCATGATGTGACAGAGATTTTGGCTTGAAAATTATTTATCCACTGGCCAAGATTCCAATGCCATGGGACTTAGTGATGCTGTCATATGCAACCCTCCTCTACTCTATTTCCATGATTCCTTCTCTTAGTTGCATATATGTAACAAATATCCTGAGACTCTAAGGTCACAGTGGGACTCTTACATTGATGCTTATTAGTATTTTAATTCCCTGACTCTCACAAGACCCAAGCATTGAGCTGAAGGAAACAGAAAGAAACAAGGTTAGTAAAAGGCTGACAACACAGATGGAAAGTGGAGTGAGTAGGTGAAACAGAAAAAAAACAAAAGAAAAGAGCTTCTATTAGATGCTAAATGAGACCCAGGCTGGACCTGATTCATGTCTATGCAGGTTACATCTTTCCTTATTTTTCTTACCTTGTTTCTCTTGAAGTATGCTCTTCGGCAGGCTGCAAAGCACTTCTCACTGCAGAAGCATTTCACTTCACTTCCCATACTCAGGGAATACCTCTTGATTCCAACTTTCTGGCACCAGGCACACATTATTTGTACATTTGACACATCATCTTCTACAACAAAAATATAAGAACAATGTTTACATGAGACACAAACACCTTCCTCAGACATCTGCACACTTATTCTTAGATACAACCAGCACTGGCTCATCTTATTTCTAACTCCTCACTGTCTGAGAGCAGAATGGTGCATGGCTGTGCTCACCAGCTTCATCCTCAGGCAGCTAGTGGCCTGTGCCAGCCATGCTTGGCAGACTGGCAAAGCTTAGAAGATGGCTGGAAAAGATTATTAGCTTGAAAAATGGTGCATTGCTGAATAACTGTGGAAAGCTCAAGAGCCTTTTAGCATGTTTAAGAGTGCACAACTCTTTATTAAACGAGTAACCAAGACTGGAGGCTTAATGAGTATTGCTGCTTTGTTCTCATTACTTACAGTCTGTTGTAGTGAGCCCCTGAGATGTTCTGCTCAGCAAGCTGGTGATAAAACACACTAGGAAGGTACTGCACCAATGCAGGTCTCTAATAAGAGCCATCTCCTAACTAAGAAGGAACATGAAATGCTCCTTTTGTAGCAGTCTCAGAAACACAGACTCAAGCAAGCAAGAAGATGCAGCACTGTGTGAATTCTGACATTTTCAGTCATTATGCTCATCAGCCAAATTTTAATTCAGGCAGAGTACTCGAGCCTCTTTGAACTCTCCTCTAACATGTGTTATGAATGTGGCATGTATGCCTTCTGCCATGCAAAAAAATAAACAGGCTTATTCCTAAAGCATTAGTGATATCCTTGTGTGGTCATCACTCCCAGCCCAGCTTCACAAGTGGGGGCAGTGAAAGGCTAAGACTCCTAAACAGATCAAGACAGTAAGTTAGCAGGAATCTTCCTGACTTCAAACTTGGAATTCTTCAGTTCTTATGTCCAGTCTATGATACAGCGGGACCCTTCAGTTACAGACAGCAGCCATTGTCTAACTTCTGGAAAAAAATAAATAAATCCCTGAAGACTAATTGTTAAAGCAGTTCCTGGTCCATGAGCTGTGGAGAATTCATAGCTCAGAGAGTCTGTCATGTAGCCATCCCATTTCCCTATAAAGGATTTGTTTTTGAAGCTACGCTGTCATCGTTCCACAAAATTATTGGCAAACTAATTTTTAGCAGAGTGATTTGGCTCCTTTCCCCACCATCATAACTCAGAGCTACGTGCTGCATTTTATTCACCTTAACGGAATAAATATTGCCACTTTAATAACTTTTTTTTTCCTTCCACAAATTGTGTTATGATTTATAGCCACAAATAAAACTGTACAATGTAAAATAATGACCTTTTCATTTTAATCAGACCAGCTACCTTTAAACCTATATTTAAGGCTGAGTTATAACCCAGATTTGTGTTTAATGTATTTTATCACCCTTTAGAGTGAGGCTTGCCAGCATTATAAACGCTTTCACGTACTGAACACCAAAGGGAAATCAAAACAATTTGGCCAAAATTATCACTAGCCATCTCTAGGGTCAAGAAGCCCACCCTTGAGCTGGCTGTACCCTCAGCCAGGCCCCCAGCAGCGTGGGTGCTGTGGCAATGCTGGTGCACAGTGTGGTCCAGCCCAGTCCTGGCCAGGGTACTGCCTACTCCAGCACAGCCCTAGAGCTCTTCCTCTCCGTTGTCTCCTGAGCCATCTGAAGTACTCAGCTTTTAAAAAGCTGCCCTGGTTCTGCTGCTTTTGCTCTGCAATAAAACAAATCCTTCCAGGCTGAACTCACACCTTTGAATGTCTGGGGACCACAGAAGATCCTGTGAAGCAAAGGAAACAGATGGAAACCTCTTGTTTCACATAACAGCAACAGATATTCTCCTACTGATAAGAAGTATTTTATCTCTGGAAAATGGAAGATCTACCACTGATACCTTTCTAATAGCCTTCATTTCTGGTGAGAATAACTGTCATAAGTGAAAACAGAAAATTACAGAGCTGAGGGAGAGTTCACTGGCAAAGTAAGTGCTGGAGTGACTCTTTTTGAAGCAGGTCGGTGTCTCTGGGGCACAGTTTTTAAGGAGGAGCTCAGAGCTCTGCCACTGGGATTCTCAGGGACTTTCATGAGTCACTTCACAGGGAAACATTCCAGCTATTATTCAACTCCTGTTCACTGACACACACAAACTGTGTCCCAGAAGTGATAAGAAAGACCATACAATTTGCCTTTTTCAATTACACAGCATCCCAGCAGCAGCAACTGCTGTTTACTTGGAAAAGCTGCATTACACACATCTCTGGAGTTATGCAGACAGTAACACTCCACTCACCTCCTCCTGCCAAAAACTTCCTCTGAGATAGACTGAGGAGAGGAAGAGGGAGAAGGAAAGGGAGAGGCACCTCTCAAGTTGTTGTCTTCCATACCCTGACCAGCAGAACTTCACCACTACCTCATGGGAACTGCTTTGGAGCACACTGCTCTCCTGGTGATCCATGGATCTGACAGGCAATAAAAATAGCAGAGAATGGCCTACAAACTACCCCTTCCAGCCACTGTCTGCTCTTCCAGGAAGAAAACTGATATCCAGGAGGCATCATCAATATTAATAACAATGTTCAGCATTCAGAAAGAAGGAAATGAGAAAGAGACAGAAAGAGTCTACCTAAATATAAAGAACTTCAATTATTTCTCTCTTCTATTCCCTTCTTGCCCCAGTCATCAAAGAATGGTCCCATACAATCTAATCCTTCTAATAGTAACAGTACTCAGAAAAACAGATGCCTGCCCCATTTAATAGATTCAGAAAAGGATTAGCTGAACATGGCCATGCAAAGCAGCCAGGAAACATCAGTCCTTCAGAAGGGAGTTTGGAGCATTGCACCAAGGCAGTCTTGGAAATAAAATGTCACTTTTTAAGTCAGCTTTGTTCATTCAGGTGTGGGTTTGCCCGAGTCAGTTTTTGATGCAACCCTAACTTCTTGTAATGCAGTTCCTCAGGTAAAAAACCATCCAGTGTCAAATGACTAACTTCTGTGCTGCCCTGTGGGAGGAAGACTTGCTTTAAAATAAAACCCTTTCTTTCAGCTGCAAGTAAAGCTAAGAATATGGCAGAGAAAAGGACCCACTCTTAGTACCTGGGATAGGTACAAGGAGAGGTCCTATGGCCTGTGGGTGGGGATGACAGCTGAAGAAAATTATAAAGGTCCAAACCTCATCATGTGTGCTCCTTCTTGACCCTTTTTGACAGGGGTTGCACTAAACATCTGAGCAGAGGTTGTGAAAATAACTACTAGGGATGGTTCATTATAATGTATTAAGCTTAGTGACCAAAAAAGAGGACTGCAACATTAATGGAAAATAAATAGCCCATTTCTACTCTTACAATCCACAGCAGTGGGATGCAGTAACTTAAAACATTAAAACTATGCAAAATAATAATAAAAAATTCAGTCTCATTAATTTGTTGAAGTCTTTTTGCTAAAAAACAAAACAAAAAAAAACCCAAAACTGGAATAATCTGAAACCAGAAATCTGTATCTTCTACTCAAGCTGAAATTACTCTCACTTTTTTCACAGAACTTTGCTTCATAAGGGCAAATTCTTTAAAAGCCATTTGAAATAACTCTTGCCTTTCTTTCAGGGAGATGTATCAAATCCTCATCCATAGAGGACTCAGCAAGAAGAGCCTTCTCAAACAAGAATTTCAAATCTAGTAGTTTGAGACTGCTTATCTGTCTTGAATCTTTATTCTAATCTTTTTCTGATTTGGTCTGCACTAAGAAAGCTTCTCCACAATAAATACATCAGTGTACTACATCAGCAGTGTTCTCCTTTGCTCACAGCCAAGCTTCCACTGGTGGTCTAGCTTAGCACATCCTCCTGAGCAACATGAGCTCCTCCTGACAGCATGCCTGTGTCCATCATGAGCACTCACTGAAGCAGCTCTGCTGATGAAGATCACTCCCCATCCCTTTCAGGACTCACACAGCTAGGCTGACACATGTTTGTAAGGTACAAAAATAACATTTACAAGTCCTTCTACAGATCATTTGGAAGTGAAATAAAATACTTTTTAACAACTGTCTTTTTCTTCTCTCTCTGGGCTGTTCTTTACCTGCTCTTGCAATGTGCTTAGCATGTTCTCAGATCTGTCACACTTATGGCAGGTAGCATGGGTACTCAGACAGGTGAGACAAAGAGGAGCTGGCACAGACACAAATGAATAGTAACAGCAGTTTTCAGAAGAACATCTGTACCACTGTCTTCTATGATTACACCAGAAAAACATATTCATTCCACATCCAGTTCAAGATCTGAATTTCCAGCCTCTGCTTTTCTGTGTTCTCAGCTTTTCACAGGGAAAGCTACTGTGGGATTTCCAATACTGTTTTTCTGCCCCTGGGTTGTATCATTACAGGTGGAAGAAGTACTCCCTACACTCAGCACACTGATACACAGATCCTGCTCAGATACATCTCCTTGTGGTGTTTAGCCTGTGTATTTTTCATAATGAACAATGCAATAAACACGGAGTGTTTGCAGTGTTGAATCATGTTCCCAAAGGGAGTAGTTTGTATAACAAGATAAAATTATCACATTATAATAACTAAATATGCATCAGTCTAAAGCATGCTTCAATTAATCATCAAAAGTTTGCACCGCCTCTTTAGGTCTTAATTAAGCAGAATGTTTGGGGTTGTTTTTTTTTTTCCTTTCCAATCAGTGTGAAGAAGCTGCAAAAAATTGTTCCTCTTAAACCCAGTGAGCAGCAGTTTACACTAATGGAGCTGATATGGAGCCATAATTTGGAGAGGTGGAGGGAAGAGAAGGAAGGCAACAAGTACACCAGAGTAAATCCACCACCTACACCTCTGTCCCTTTAGGATTGATCATCCCTTCAGGATGATCCTAAAATCCCTACAATTATAGAGCTAAACCTTGGTCAATGTACTAACTTTTAGGCCACAACATTCTACTTATGCTGTTTGGCACTAATAAATACCTATTTTCAATTTTCACTTCAGTTTCAAGAATTTGGGTGAAACTAAATAAAACTACAACTCTAATCCTGCAGGCTATGATATCTATGGGCATGCACTCCAAAACATTATTTTCCGTATTTCCTTGCAAGAAATTCATCAGAAGATACTCAACACTTCTTGCAAGAAGGCAATACCACTCCTGAAGGTGCCCAACTCCAGTACTGAGGAAGTCCTGCTGTACAGAAGGAAGACCAGAACAGATCAGGTTTTGGGATTAAGATCACAAAGGGCAGAGCCCCTGGACTGACAGAGCCTGTGTGAAACCTGTACCTGGGCTGCAGGTGTAGCTGTGATCTGATACACAAAATATTTTGGCACCCCATTCCTCCTCAGAGTCTCCTCATTGCCCATCTCTTCCTAGCATGGAAGCTCCACCACAGCTATCAGAAGCCATCTATCACTTATATTGCTTTCTGTTTTCCTCTCCTTTTCTTATTGCTCTGTCCCACTCCCTCACACACACAGTTTGGATTGCAGAGTTTTTTGGGAGGAGCTAGAAAAGCCCTTTTATACCATGCTGGGAACAGCACTCAGTCCACTGCCACAGATCTTTACATATTTTAGCTGCTTTAACTAGTATTTCCTAATGAAAAGCTGCAAAACTCCCTTTTTAAAGATATTAGATCTTAACTTGACTCTAGCATCTGCAGCTCTAACAATAAGATCTCACTGTTTCCACTGGGACCTGCCAGCATTTCAGCACAGTTAATTCTGAGTTACCTGCCTGCTGCTCCTGAAACCTCAGCTTGCCACTAAAGAAAACCAAGGAGGATGTCTTCAGATTTTTCACTCCAAAGCAGTTCCTGAGGTTGATGATCCCAAGCAAGGCAGAGGCACCACTACAGTCATTTTAGTTACATCTGAGATGCTTTCTCTCCTTGATCTCAAACTACAAGATGACCAAACAGAACTCCTGAGACACTGCTGCAGATGCCCTTGCAATGGCACTTAAGTGCTGCTCCCCTAAAGAGATGGGGTGAGGGAAAAACCTCAGGAACAAAAAGCATCTTGGAAAAAGTAATTAGGAAATAGGGCTGAGCACTGAAAGCTTGCTGCAAGCATGGCTATGGAAATACCTCAGGGGCTCTCCAATGCATTTCCTTTTAAGGACCAGTCTCTTGCAGCTCCCAACTCTGCCAATAAAACCAAGTGTCCCAGCTCCTCTTCAAAAAATCATTTTGGGGGAACCACGACTTGCCTGCATTTTCTGGGAGTGAGCTGAGGCACATTCTCAGGCACAGTTCAGCAAGGACTGAATACACAGCACAAACAAAAAGTAACACTTAGGCAGGTTTTAAACATGCAAGCAAAAGAGCATCTATTTCAGATAAGGGAGGAAAATCCCTGAGTACTTTGTATATATGCTATGAAAGCACCTAGGTGGGTCTTGTGATTTTCTTTTTAGCACAAAGGAAACACTTGGCCCACTGAGGAGAGCAAAGGACATCAACAGCAGGCTAGGTGGGGCAGCCATCCTGGCAACCACTGGCATTTTAAAGCCCAGGCACTAATAACCCTATGATCAGTGTAAATTAGATGATGCTTCAAACTGACAAGAAGATAAATCATTTGAAGAATAGCAGCTATAGGATTTGTTGTGGTGGTCTTTATTAGAGAGCTAAACCTGCAGTTGAGAGAAATTGTTGTCCTGTTCAACAACCAGAATAAGATTTGGAAAATAACTGCAGTGGGATCCAGAGTGTAATAAAGTGAAAGTCTCCTCAATATATTGACTTAATTAGATCTGATCATATAGTCTTTATATAAGGAAAACTGCCACTGGGATCCACCTGGAATCTGACTTCTTGGCAATGCAGTCATGGAACCAATTCCTCAGTGAATTTAGACTTGGAATTCATTTTTACTACCCTGCTAACTACCATTTAAAACATCTTTCATGCTGCCAGATTCCTCCAATAGAATTTAAATCCTGAGAGAGGCAGATGCAGAGTGTTCACAGGGCACGACTCTGCTTAATCCCACATGTTGCATCAGGTTACTCATGTGCACTTATAAATATATATAAATCTACCAAAAAAATCCCGTAAACTTTAATTCCAATGTTATGCTAAGCTATAACACAGAAAAATCACTTGTTCCTTTCCATAACATACCTAATTGCTCACTGTAGTATTAGAACATGATAATTCTTTGCCAACGTAGGTCACAGACCCATCTTATAAAGTCATTAGCACTGGAAACGCTTCTGCTCCTCCTTGAAGACATTTTGCCTCACCAGATACAGCTCCTCCAACCCACTGTTCCTTCACTTTTACAAGTTTCCAATAACTTTTTGTACGACCCCAATAATTACCATCTGAAATCACTGCACAAAATGTTATGCATAGAGACACAGATCTGTGGATTGAAGGATTTAAACCCCCTTCCCTTCTCATTCATTAATGTGCATTATCTTGTGAAAACTTTGGAAGGGAGCATTATTTTTCCCTGTGGACTCCTTTCCCCTATGGGGAAAGCTCAGTCAATTTCATAATATCATCCTCTCTGCCTCCTCTTCCACTGCAGCCCCTGACAGTGACCTCCCCTCACAGCACAGCACAGTTGGAAGCTGGGTTTTTTTTGGGGATGCTTGGAACAGCAAGACACACTCTGTGCATCCCCTGTACACAGAAGGAAGTAGGAAAGGGAATGGTTTTGCCAACATGCACTCAAAGGCTAGATCAGCCAGCAGTTGTACCTCCCCTCCCAAGGCACTGCCAGGGGGATCACGGAACAAAATAGACCAAAGAGCACTCTAAAAAGAAATGGGGAAACAGAGACACCACAGCCTCCAGCAGGTGCCAGGGGAAGGAGGCAGCATGTTCTCACCTGCATGGAAAGAATTTTTTGCATTCTTCTTTGACTAGTCTTGGTTTTAGCCTTCCTTCATCCCATGCAACAACAGCCGTCCAAACTTGTCTGAGTGCAAGGGCAGGGTCACCTTAAGTGCCCTCTCAGATTTACTCTCTCACTCCAGGCTGCAGAAGAACAGTTAGGAAGGTTGCATGCTGCATATTCTGTGCAACTCTGGTGGAACTTTTATTTCTAGATCAGTCTTGGCTACTACATTTCTGTTCCTAGCTATTTCTACATCATTTTTAATTAAATATATATATATATTTACATTGCTGTGTAGAAAAT
>VYZU01056104.1:20585-38429 GCA_013401355.1 Ceyx cyanopectus | reverse complement strand
ACAAACAAAAAGTAACACTTAGGCAGGTTTTAAACATGCAAGCAAAAGAGCATCTATTTCAGATAAGGGAGGAAAGTCCCTGAGTACTTTGTATATATGCTATGAAAGCACCTAGGTGGGTCTTGTGATTTTCTTTTTAGCACAAAGGAAACACTTGGCCCACTGAGGAGAGCAAAGGACATCAACAGCAGGCTAGGTGGGGCAGCCATCCTGGCAACCACTGGCATTTTAAAGCCCAGGCACTAATAACCCTATGATCAGTGTAAATTAGATGATGCTTCAAACTGACAAGAAGATAAATCATTTGAAGAATAGCAGCTATAGGATTTGTTGTGGTGGTCTTTATTAGAGAGCTAAACCTGCAGTTGAGAGAAATTGTTGTCCTGTTCAACAACCAGAATAAGATTTGGAAAATAACTGCAGTGGGATCCAGAGTGTAATAAAGTGAAAGTCTCCTCAATATATTGACTTAATTAGATCTGATCATATAGTCTTTATATAAGGAAAACTGCCACTGGGATCCACCTGGAATCTGACTTCTTGGCAATGCAGTCATGGAACCAATTCCTCAGTGAATTTAGACTTGGAATTCATTTTTACTACCCTGCTAACTACCATTTAAAACATCTTTCATGCTGCCAGATTCCTCCAATAGAATTTAAATCCTGAGAGAGGCAGATGCAGAGTGTTCACAGGGCACGACTCTGCTTAATCCCACATGTTGCATCAGGTTACTCATGTGCACTTATAAATATATATAAATCTACCAAAAAAATCCCGTAAACTTTAATTCCAATGTTATGCTAAGCTATAACACAGAAAAATCACTTGTTCCTTTCCATAACATACCTAATTGCTCACTGTAGTATTAGAACATGATAATTCTTTGCCAACGTAGGTCACAGACCCATCTTATAAAGTCATTAGCACTGGAAACGCTTCTGCTCCTCCTTGAAGACATTTTGCCTCACCAGATACAGCTCCTCCAACCCACTGTTCCTTCACTTTTACAAGTTTCCAATAACTTTTTGTACGACCCCAATAATTACCATCTGAAATCACTGCACAAAATGTTATGCATAGAGACACAGATCTGTGGATTGAAGGATTTAAACCCCCTTCCCTTCTCATTCATTAATGTGCATTATCTTGTGAAAACTTTGGAAGGGAGCATTATTTTTCCCTGTGGACTCCTTTCCCCTATGGGGAAAGCTCAGTCAATTTCATAATATCATCCTCTCTGCCTCCTCTTCCACTGCAGCCCCTGACAGTGACCTCCCCTCACAGCACAGCACAGTTGGAAGCTGGGTTTTTTTTGGGGATGCTTGGAACAGCAAGACACACTCTGTGCATCCCCTGTACACAGAAGGAAGTAGGAAAGGGAATGGTTTTGCCAACATGCACTCAAAGGCTAGATCAGCCAGCAGTTGTACCTCCCCTCCCAAGGCACTGCCAGGGGGATCACGGAACAAAATAGACCAAAGAGCACTCTAAAAAGAAATGGGGAAACAGAGACACCACAGCCTCCAGCAGGTGCCAGGGGAAGGAGGCAGCATGTTCTCACCTGCATGGAAAGAATTTTTTGCATTCTTCTTTGACTAGTCTTGGTTTTAGCCTTCCTTCATCCCATGCAACAACAGCCGTCCAAACTTGTCTGAGTGCAAGGGCAGGGTCACCTTAAGTGCCCTCTCAGATTTACTCTCTCACTCCAGGCTGCAGAAGAACAGTTAGGAAGGTTGCATGCTGCATATTCTGTGCAACTCTGGTGGAACTTTTATTTCTAGATCAGTCTTGGCTACTACATTTCTGTTCCTAGCTATTTCTACATCATTTTTAATTAAATATATATATATATTTACATTGCTGTGTAGAAAATTAGAATCTTCTAACACCACACAGAATTAATCTTAGTATCAGAAATGGCTTGTAAGCAAGACTAACCTTGAAGAATCACTCAGAATCTGCTGTAGCTTTGTGGGCAAGAAGGACAGTTCTCAGCCACAAGACTATGACACCTACTCTCTAGAAGGCTGCACTGACTTCTATGTGCATCCAGCTGCAGGCTGGGTGGCTGATGTTGTCCCATCTGCTTTGGGCACTGCCCAAGTGTGGTCTCTCTGCCTGGTGGTGGAAATCAGCAGAGTGCTCTCGCAAATAGAAAATTAAATTAATAAAAATTCCCATGAGGGGATTCAGGATTGCCCCCTGACACGTGGTCACCTGAGTCAGCAGACAGTCAGTGCACCACATCCATTTAATTCAGCCTTTTTTTCAGGTGTAACTCTGGGGTACAGTAAGGAGAAGGTGATTTTTTTGGAGCTGTTTATATTTGGTTAGGTAGCAGTTTCACGTCTTCCAGGGTTAGATAAGCAAATTTTTACTTATTATTTCATTTGACTAAAACACAAAGCTAAACAGCTTGCAGATAAAATTTTAGTCAGACTGCTCCAAATTATTTGGTTTTCAAAAGAAAAAGAACGCTTTACTGTAAAATAAGCACAAGAGGGAAAAAAGGCAATTTTGTTAACAGTTCAAGGGTTTAGCCTGTTCATTCATTAATGCAGGCAGGACACTGTTCAAAGTTATCCAGCACACTCAAGGAAGATCTAATCTGCTGAAATCTTCAGTGACTGCTTCCTAGGCATAGTTCAAGTTCAGTTCTCTTTCTCCTCTCAAGTTGGTAGCTGTTTTGATACCAAGAATCATATCTACCTCTCTGGAAAACCTGTTTTCCTTGGCTTCTTGACTATGTCTTCCTCTAGAGCTTTCTCTATCTCTTCAGTTACTACAGGGGTGCACACTGCTGAGTATCCTTCCCATTTGTCCCTTCAGGTGCTGTGAGCATCCCCTGTGTTCTGCTCTTCTCCCTCTTATCCCTGTAGAATCTTATCTGCAAAAATTATTCAACTAATAATTCATTGTGACTGTTTCTTGGATCTGCTTATCCTCTTCAGACCACTGCTCTCCTGTCCAAATGAATAACTCAGCCTGTCTCTCTTGACACTTCTTTACTGGTGCTGACCCTTCAGCTCAAAATCAATATGGCAAGAATTAAAGTCTTAATAATTTCTCCTTGAGTCTCTCTCTGCATTATTTGCTCAGTAACAGTGGACTGTACCATATTTCCTGTCCTTCAGGTTCATGATTTAGATATTATTCTCATCTGTGAGCACTCTCTTTTGAGCTGTATTTAAATCTTGTCGATTTTTCTTTTGTAGAATATCTAAAAGGTTTCCCCATCCATTCACAAAGTGTGGACTCACCCCATTTCTCAGCATCTCAGTCACTACAGTGCATCACTACCTGGTTTTCTCTCTGCCCTGTAATGTAGCCTTGTCTTATGCACATCCACTTAAAGTGTGCTTCAAAAATCACTTTCTCTTACCAGCATTTTAACCTTGAAGCTTTCTCTTGGACTCTTTCTGCCTCTCCCTCCTGTCCCATTTCTTCATTGATTAACCCAAAAAAAAAGTAAGCTGCTTCTGTTCTCAGGGCAGGTCAGTCACAGCCCATCTCTCCCTCATGTTGAAAATGTTGACTTTCAGCTTGAGCAATTAATTACGTGAGGCTTCTTGACTTGAAGAAGAACCTTTGTGCTGTTTCCAAAGCCATCCCCTGTGCTTGTGAGGGGCTCCAAGAAAACATCCCCAGAGTTACTCTTGTCTGGCTCTGTATCACTCTGAAGTTTTCTGCTTTGATGGAGTGCCCATAAAAGGGTGTCAAAGTGCAGTGCCAAGACCACTGCCTCTCAGGCTGCCTCTCCTGGCTCCTTTGTACTCCCTTCTCTGCTTGTATTCACCAGTTGTTTCTTGCCAGGCTCTTTTGGGTGATCATGACTAGGGCACCTACGCCCTAAGATAAAACAGAACTATTACTACCAATCCTCATTGAAAATCCCACAGAGCTTGTGCTTCTCCTCCCCTCTGGTCCTCCCAAACTTTGCTCTCTAAAACAAAGCTGAGATAAATATGCTCATCTGCTCAGAAGTCATGATAATCTAGAGCTCATTACTGATCATGGGATAAAGTCAGTGGAGGCAGAGATTATGCATTCTATCCCTACCTAAGTAAAAAATATTTGTTATGAATTAATGAATTAAAAACTTTAAGCTGGAAAAATACTTATGAAAAGCCTTCTCCCCATGTTACCCTTAGCAGCACATTGGAACAGGGGATCACTCGTGGTAGATGGATGGGCAAAGAACAGAAGGCAGTTGACTTGGCCAAGGTTCCCCCGTGTCCACTTAACTCCTGTTGCAGTAATTTGTTTTTCTACTTCATAGTTCCATCTCCTCCTGCTTGTTTGATGTCATAAAAATCCAGCAACTGTGGCAGTTTGCACAATGCACGTTATAGCCTGGTGTTCATGTACCACAAATTCAGCATTCTGGATTCATTCATGACTCAGATTGGAGGAGAAAATAGATTGGGATGGCACGAGCCTTTTGATTAAAGCTTTAGGGCCAAATCAACAACAGCTGAAGATCCAGCCCATATGGCCCGAGATCTTTAGCTGTGTAAAGGCAGCAGGAATGGGCCCAAATAGCTTTGGTAATTAGCAAATATCGTATAAAATAGATGAAAAGTCTTTGGCAGGGAATGCATATTGGGTAACATTTGAAAATTGTTCAGAGCATATTAGTATACTTCTTTAGAGAGAAAACTCAATGGGGTAAAAATAATTTGGGAGGGGCAACTGCAGTCTAGCACATGACTGTCAAAGGCAAGCACTTTCTTGGCCAGATCAGTTCTTTATAGTTACCTCTCTGACTGACTGACCTATCTAACATCTGGGACCTGATCCTACAGGCTGTTCTGCCTCTGCACAAGAGCCCTCACACCTGCTGGGGACTCCTCCTGGGTAGGTATTGCAGGTCACCCTGCATTGCTGGGTCACTCAGGAATACCCAGCAGAACACACAGGGACATCAGTGGAAGCAGGACTGAGCCTGCTCCTGGCTAAACTCACCAGCTATTTAACTGCATACAGCAGTGAACAACACAGCAATTCATCACCCTGGAGTAGCTGTAAGAGTTACTTTCACAGGCTGTAGTAAGTAGCACGTAGTGTGAAATAAATCATTTTTTTGTGCAAACTCTGAAGAATGGCATGTTCTAAAATCATTCCTCATAAAAAAATGATAATAATAATGAATATGTAAAATGTCTCCGTGTAGTCTCCTGAGTAAAGAGCATATTAAACCCTCAAGAGACAACAGTCAGGGATTTCAGTGAAAATCAAGAGGCAGTTTTCCCAGGATGAGCTTGTTAAACTGATATAAAGATGATATTGATTTGATGGCTCTGCCTCTTTCACCATTTCCTTCACGGACCCTATTTTTAATTTAATCATCTTATTTAAAGAGTTTATCCATCAGAACAAATTCTTGGTTTTTTTCTTCTAAAAGCAGATGCTGAAATGCTGACCATAGAACCCAGCATGCCCAGTTTCACAAGCAGCACAAGTCTGTTGCCATTGCATTTGCAGTTTATCAAGACCACTAAGTCACTCTCCCACTCCAGCTTAAAGTTCCCTTTGAAACATTCTGAAACCAGCCCTTTTACTAAGATGCCATGAGCTTAGCATCTCAGGACATGCCCAGGACAGCAACCATTGTCAAAGTTCATTAGCATTTACCTGCTGGTGGCTTTATGAAAGGTGGTGGAATTAATGGGACAATGATAGGTACATTGCCATGATCCTTTGACCCTGCTGGTGAGTCTGAAAGTCCATTTCCAGTGGCAAGCCCTGGGTAGCTGGGGTTTAGATTGTATGGAGAAATAACACTGTCCTCGGGTAATTTCGGTTTTGGCAAAGAATTTTCTGTAAAACACAAAGAACACATTGTACAGTATGACAAATATATTTCTTAATTGCCCCTGCATTCTTTTACCTATCTTTTAATTCAATTACTCTAATACAAGAAGAGTGCACAAATGGAACCCAGATAGTCTCCCTTTTAAAAAATGGATGCTTTCCAGTATTCTTCAGAAATACTCAATTTTTTTTATGTCAGGCTAACATAAAAAAAGTAAAATAAAATAAATAAAATAAAAATAAAATAAAATAAAATAAATAAAAAAATAATCAACATCCAAGCATTCTGAGCTCTGCCTTTTCACACACAGCCATTTCAGAGCCGCAAGACAAGGCTGAGGGATGCAGGGCAGCTTTTCTCCACCAGCTGACCTGTGTCATCTGGGAAGAAGCCACTTCAGCTCCTCCATTCATCTCCCTGGCTGTAAACAACCAGGGATAGCTGCACTTAGAGGATTCACTACAGGCTGAACATTATTAGGCGCAATTTGTGCTATGAAAAGGAGCTTTTTGCAGCCCGTAGTAGCTAAGTATCAGAGATTTACAAGGCAAAAGGTATAATTGGCTCAACATCAGTTTTCACAGGACTGAAAAAACATCTTTGTATGTATTTAAAGGCCAGTAGGGAGCTCTCTAGGCTCGTCTTCTCGCACAACAACTTGAAGGGTTTTTTTTTCCTAGTGATTCCTCCACGGAACTCATTCATCTGTGGTTTAGACGNAATATAAAATAAAATAAAAAATAAAATAAAATAATAAAATAAAATAAAATAAAATAAAATAAAATAAAATAAAATATAAAATAAAATGTGGGTTTTATTTTGTCATGCATATCCTTACTATGCCTGATTCAATCAATGACACCCTGTACCTGCTCTTTACTTCTGCTCTTTACATGGTGATCACAGTCAGTGTACTGTGACTTCATCAGTGTAAGAAGCACAACCTTAAAAATTGAAAAAAAAATCCTAATTCTCTATCAATATGAGTAGCAGTAACAGAAAGGATTTAAAGAAAGGACAAAATATTGACATTACAATAAAGTGTGCACAGAATGATGACAGTTATTATTCTAATTTTTTAATCCCAAATCACCTCAGGATTCTTATCACATAAATTTCTCTAATCACCTCAGTTAGATATGGGGCAGGACTTAATTTTTATTATTTCTCTCCTGTCATCTCTCAGAAAAAGAAATACACTTCTTTTCCCTCCCATAGACTGCACACACCCAAAATTTCTACCTGTCACAGGTATTTGACATCTTTGTTTGGTACATAAAACATAGGATTTTTATCATGTGCCCATAAAAAAAAAGTATGTCACAAATGTTATTAGGCATAGACTAGAGCCACAAGTCATTCAATAAAAGATCTATTTCCTAAAACATAAATAAATGTTGCTACACAGGAACAAGTTTCTTCAAGGGTGGCTTAATGACATTGCATTTTCAATGAAAAATAACTATTGATCATCAATGTCACTACAGAACTAACAAGCTGCAAACATTCAATTTTAACATGATTAGGTTGTTTCACCTTATCTCCAATTTTTCCACCTTTTTTATAGCCATATCTCCTTCAGCACTGGTCTCCCTGGTATCAATACTCACTGTACTCACCGCAGCACTCCCTGAATACATTAAAAAAATGGCATTATTATATACATTAAATTAAAATATAATACATTAAATTAAAAAAATGCCATGAAAAAAAAACCTGCCTGCCACAAATGCAGTAAAAAGTGGCAGCCCCTGCAGCAGCAGCTACAATTTCCTCTCTTAGAGGAACTAAGGGTGAGCCTTGAGGAACTCTTGTTGGATAAGTCAAGAAGCAGCAATTTCTTACTCTTCACTCTGGTGCCAGGTCCCTACCCATCCCCTGCCACTGAGGAGCAAGAAGGCAGCAGCTGAGCAGCTGAACCAACAGACTGGATCCCACCCTTCACCCTTTGAAACACAAAGACCCAGCACTGCCCCAAATCAATTCCACCCCTGCAGAACTTCCACAGCACTTGCAGAAGATACTACAATGCCAACACAGATGAAGAGCTGGAATATTCAGTGTGATTCCTACACACAGTGTGAATATTCCAGCCCCAGATCTTTCAGCATTTAAAAACTAAAACAAACAAGCCACAGGTCAAAAAGCCTTAGTTCTGAAAGCAAAAAGGGTTCTTTAAAGCCCCACTGCTAAGAAGGTGCTCCCTCTTTCTACCAGTTGTGAACAGTTTATTGCTACCACAGGTACATGACTTCAGATTCCCAACAGGTATGATTTCTGATGACGTATTAGTAAGTGCTTATTAACAGCAATTTTGTTAAGTGATTTTCCTGCTACCCTATTGGCTTCCTGGTACTAAAAGGCACTCTCTGGTATTTTTATGTAAACCAGCCACGAAGCAAGCAGTAGAACACACCAATTCAGGGAGGGTGAGGGATTAAATCCTCCTTTGCATGAACACACAACATGAAGTCTCCTTACCTTTGAGAACAGAAATGTGCTGGCGGCTTTCCCCGTCTGCCGAGTAGTTCCTGAATTCAATCTCTTCTCCATCTTTCAGTTCAACCTTATCATAACCATACCAGCCAAGGAGCTCATTCATAGTGTTCTCTGCAAAGTTCTGAAAGAGAAAAATCACCTACTTATTCATGTAATCAATAAGCATTTGGAAGGAAGGGAGGAGAGCAGAAATGGAGCCGTATCCGTGCTCACGAGGACGTGTCAGCTTTGGCCCACCTCCTCAGAGACTAATGTTTGTTTCATAAGTCAAGTGCACAAGTGTAATGCATTGAAATCTCCAACTGGCACATGTAATTATGACAGAGACTCATATGTCTGCAATTTAAAGGAAATGAAAAGGAGAGTTATTTACGACTTTTGCTCTGGCATTCAACATCAGAAATATTTTCACACACATCCGTCACACAAGCTTGTCTGTGTTGCCATAAAATATTTAAGACTGCAGCAAAAGAATAACAGAAACCCAGCAGTTAATCAATCTCACTGCACTACAGTCTTTTCAGCTGGAGCAGTTCACTGACACAATTACAGTTCCTTGAGGTGCCCATGAACCAAATCAAGGAAAATCACTGTGAAGACATTTTTCCTCAGAGTCAGAAGCCCTTGCACAGTCAAAGAGATTAAAAACTCTTCCCCATGAAAGCATTTTACCATAACATTTCATACAAACATCTCTCGGGTTTCCTTCAGAAAAACCTTTCTCAGTTTTGCCATATTTATTCTCAACCCAATTTCCAAGCAGCCTTGTGGTTGCATGTTATGTTTGTATGGAAATGCAAAATATGGAACATGACTGTCATAACTCTCAAATTCTATTAAAAACACATCCTCTAGGTCATGTGGCAAAAATATTTCTGTAGAAAATTACTGGGCCAGGAGACTTAGTGGAGTAAGTTAAGAAAGCTGTAGCCAGGCAACAAAGCTTTCTGAAACCAAATAGTGTCGTGGAGCTCTGCAGCTTATGGGTCTGTGAAACTACCAAAGGAAATCAGCTAATGAATTACTGCGAGGGCAAAAATCAGTTTAAAGTGCTATGACAACTGTAAAATGAAACAAAAAAAGCCACACACAAAGCCTTTCGATTTGGTCTACACTTTTTCTCTTTTTTTTAAATTATTGCTCCTTTAAAACAAACTCCAAACTTCAATTTCCTGCAAGATCTTGCCATCTAAAATAATGCTCCTGCTAAGAACTGTCTCCTGGGACTCTGGCTACCAGCAAAGGAACAGGGAAGGCACGACACCAATTCCACATAAATGGCACATAGCAGATTTGCAGGTTGTTTGGTTTTGTCTAGTAACTGATCTAGCTTCATTTTTGAGTGGAAGCGAGTCTAATTATAGAACACAGCAACTGTCCAGTCATTTAAATAAAGAAATAAAATTAATCAGATGGTAATTGATTGGGAATGCAAAGCTGCAGCAGGAACAGCAGGGCCCTGCACTGCTCCTGGCTCATCCATCACACCACATCACATAGGTGCTCCTGTCACTCAAGGAGGGCTGTAAACCAGCTATAAGCAAGAAACACAAGTCATTTGTCCTCTTCCAGGAATAACATCTGTGCAATTGTGCTACAGATCTCAGGAAAAGGAAAACCAAAAACAGAACCCAGCAGCAGACCTCTGGAGCATCAATTGTTAGGAAGTTTTCCCCCCCCACACCCTCTTTCATCTTCACATGACCTCCTGCTGGAGGGCTCTCCTCCACCTCTGTCCTGTGCAGCCCTGGATGGCAGAACATGTTGAGTTGCATCATTTCCCCTCTACCTCTAGTGTCATCATTCTAAGTACAACAGCCTGGTACTTCTGAACCATGGCACTACTACAGTTTGCAACAGTGAGTACAATGCTGTGTAACGTGGCTAACACCTACACTCATTTCTAAAAGACATATTTAAACTCTCATTGAATGATGCAGGGTTGTAGGTGTTTTAAATACTAGCAAAAAATAGGATTTTTTTTTTGTTGTTTTAGCTTTATTTAAAAAAAAAAAACTTCTCTCTCAGCACCAAAAGTCCCAATGCACTCACCCTGTCTCTAACCCATGGGAATCCAACCACAAAATGACCTGGAGATGAGGAGTGAAACTTGCCACCAGAGCTCACCCAGAATGACCTGAAGGGGTGTGTGGAGCCAAGCTCTGACAGCTTCTCTTGCTTTGCTGAATTTCAACTGTGGAGATGCAGCCCTAGAGACTAATCTAGCAAGGCACAGACCAATTGACAAAGTCTTCCTAACTTAAACCCCATGCCACCAAATTAATTGAGTAGCTCTAAACTTGCCTCCTGTGGATGCTTTGTGTTTTATTTGCACTGTTGATCAACTCAGGCAATGAGTAATTTGAAATTACTTGACAAGGAATATGTAAGCAAGGCTGTGTATGTATGTTTTGGGGTTTTTTTCCTGAAAATTCATACACGTATGTGTTTCTTGAGAATCTAGTCAAAGTGATGGTTGGGTTTGTAAAGGAGCAAGTTTAAGTATCAAGTCTCATTTTTAATACCTATGATGAGTGACGCCCAGCAATGAACACTCCTAATGACAAAAAAATAGATTTGATTTTGAAATTACCCATCATCAAGTCTTGACTAAAAAAAAAAAATCACTGGAGTCTTTCCTACTAACTTCAGTGAGAGTACAACGAGCTTGTATTTTAGCAGTAACAAAAGTAAGCACCATCTTAACACCATCAATTCTCAACAAGTATGCTTGGATGGAAAAAAAATTATTATTCATAATTTGTCTTACCAGTTACAATAATGCTGATCACTTTTAATACTATTCTCAGTGGCTGCTGGCCAGGGCTTCATTACACAGCACTTAACACACAGCAAATAGAGAGGATGATGCCATCCTTTGCAAGTTGGTAGTCAAAGGTGAGAAATGTTATCTTGCACACTAACTCTTCACAAATAGATGGGCATCCACAGAACAAAATCCCCTTCACTCAGACTCCTGACCCCCAACAGCCATTTGCAGAGATGTCTAACAGCATGTCAGTCGGGATGAAGGTCACCCAGGTCATGTCCTTGCTGAAACCAAACCCTGAAGCTGACCACTACTATTTCATTGTTTTCATGTATTCTTCCTTCTTCCATTTCAACAGCAAGACAAATCTACATGGATTCAAGATATGAAAGGGGATTAAAAAAAAAAAAAAAAAGCCCATTTCTTGATGAATTTAAGGAAAGGAAGCAAGTTGATTGATATACAACCTGTACACACAGACCAGAACCTCACTGAAAGATGTACAAGCTTCAAAGGCTTAGTGAAAGGAAGGGTGATGATTGTGACAAAGGAGCTTGAGAAAAGCAAAAATAATGGAACCTGAGGTTGCAGCAGGAGAGCAGGAGCAGCAGTGATGAAGCAGCCTAGATGGGAACCAGATGAACTGAGAGATGATGGAGCTGACAAAGCACAAGGAGGAGATGTGAAGATGAGTGTGCAAGATCAGATGGAGGATGTGCAAGGAGCTGCAATTCCAAGATCTGAAGGAACAGGAGAGCAGAGGAACAGAGCTGGTCCATGCCTCCTGTCAGACTCATTCCCCACAAGAATGTGGAGAGTCTGCAAGACAGAGGCTGGCACCTCAATCCCACAGTGCTGCCAGATGAGGTGAAAGACAAGTGCACTGGGGAAAACCCTGCCCACCATCAATAAAATCCCAAGTTAGCAGTCACACTGCTAAGCTGGGAACCTTGAGCCCAGAGCAAAGGGCTCAAGACTGGGAGCCCTACAGGGGTCCATGAATTTCATGACATTTTATTACACCACAGAAGCTAACTTCACCCTGCCAGGGAGGCACCACTCAGCCCCTTATGGAAAAAAAACAAACAACAAGAGACCAAGCCCAGGTACTGCTCAGAGAATGGGGAAGCATCGGAGCTGAGAAATGAGCAGAGAAATCCTGCTCTGCACCCTTGTGCACTCACACCACGCTCAGCCTCTCGTGCAGGCACCCAGCAGCCAGGCAGCCTGTGCTGCAAACACTGCTCACCTCTTCAGCTGCTGCAAACACTGCTCACCTCTTTAGCTGCTGCAAACACTGCCCACCTCTTTAGCTGCCAGCACAGCCAGGCAGCATCCCCCCAGAGCCAAATCTCCTGTGCTCCCATAGCTGACACTGCCCGACAGCCACGGCTGCAGCACAACCTCATCCCTGCCAGAGCAACCGGCCCCAAAATGCTCCAGTGGCCCCAGTCACACATCACTGCCAAAGCCCTCCCCCCTACCTAATGACAGCAATTCTTTTTTTGCCCCCTGCTAAGTCCCAAACCACTTACCACCATTGTGGGGCAGTGTGTAATTTGCATGTTTTAACTGGATGATTTCTATATTCTTGTACTATGAAGAAATAGCCTTCTCCTGGAAAAGCCAGGATAACTATTACACGCAGGATTTTGAGCTGAATTTCCTTCCTATTCATGGGAAAGATGAAGAAGAGCGTGTTGCCTTGCCAGACTGTGGTTTCTCTCCTTTGTGAGACTGACTTACAGGTTAGGCAGTAAAAATATAATCACATTTCTTCCCGCTTTAGGATTCATTTCATGGTAACAGTATCCCTCCAGCCTGATTTTTTTTTACATTGCAACGCATTATTTTCCCAAATATTTGTTAATTAATACATTCTGAAACTCAGCCACGCTCCTCTTTCCATCTTAGACCTCTTGCCTTTCTTTCTCTCTGAACCTTATTCACAGGGGGCAAGGCCTGGCTTCACCGAATGAGGGCTGGCAACCAGAGGCAGGAGACACAGGGGAGAATGAGTCTGTCAGACTCATTTGCTTCTAGGTTGTACTGCTGAATGTTTATTTCAGAGCTGGGAGGAAGCACAGTGGCTCCATTCCACTTCCTTGCCTGCATAACCCACTTGGTGCAGAGCCCCACAAACTCACTTTTCACTTTCACTGCATCACAGAACCATTAAGGTTGGAAAGGATCTCAGAGACCACCAAATCCAACCATCCACCTACCATTAGCACGCCCACTAAACCATGGCCCAGAGTGCCATGGAAAGTGCATCAGGGAAACAAACATTTTCTATAGTCACAATATGAATTTGGATTTTTATTTTTTTTTAACCAGCCCTCACTTTCTTTGTTCATTGATGTTGCCACCATATTGAATTTTATGGTTAGACCTTTATGCTGTCAGAAAACAAAATTCCCGGATGCTTTCATTTCCTTCATCCTCTTGTAATAAAATCATTTACAAATTTTCCCCCAGACTCGATTGGTCTCGATTTGACTGTAACACTCTCACCCACGTGTTTGCCTTCTGCAGCACCCCCTCTGGGGAAGCACTTTGTGCAGCACACAGGCAGGTGAGGCTCCCTGTGCAGCCATCTCACAAAACTCCTCCTGTGCACACTCCACAAAAATACCCTCCACCTCAACCCTCCTGAAATAATGTAGCTGATAAAGCCTGTCTGCTTTTCCACTTTCCTAAAGATGTTTTTTTGCTTTTCAGGAGAGAAGGGAGGAGTTTCCTTGGAATCTTCTGAGTGCTCTGGCTCGCTCCAGGTGCAGAGCTGCTGCTCCTGCTTCCCTGCTTTCCTCCTCCTCACAGTAGTATTTGAAATGCCAAATGGGGAATATTACTAAACTGAAAGATCTTCTGATGAGTTTACTATTAAACTGTAACAGATGGGTCTGTCTTAAGCTCTAGGCATCAGGAAAGAAGGCCAATTTTAGGTACAAATTAGCTATTGAGAATATTTATAGATGGTAAACTCCTTGGGCACATGGAGCAGCCCTGTGAAGCAACAGCATTAATTGATTGCTCACCTTTCAACTGACACAGACGTGTGGATACACTGTCTTGTTTGTTCAGAAGAACTTCCAGTGAATCCAGTACTGGATGTAACTTTATTTCACATTTTGCAGAGCACTTGGTTGTTCTTCCTGAGCAGAACTGCTGCCTGGCAGCAGGATGGCAAATGGCAGTAAACTGAGGAGGAATGGATGGGGAAGACACCACAGTGCCTTGATGAGTGCTGTCAACAGTTAAAGTGTTTAAGAACTGTTTTGGTCTTAAAGTAGTGCTGGGTTCCCTGATTACCATAGCTTTGGATGTATTGGGTGTTCTGTTATTCACCCACTAGTGAAAAATGGCTCTGAACTGAATTTCAGAGCAAGTGAAAAAACTCCTTCTACCAAACCATGAAAACATGAGATGAACAATGCTACCTCTGGAAGAAAAAGTGTCACGTATCATTTGAAGGAGGAAAGGGGAGAAAAGAAAAAGATAACTAGAACAAAGAGAGGTTGTGAAGGTCACAGCAAAACAAAACAGTTCCTCCTGCACATATTTTTCATTGAAATGTAATATCAGAAAACTGTGCAGTCATCTACTTTTTGCACACAACACCGTATCAAATTAAAATTTGTTATGATGATGATGTACATTAGTCTGGAGATAATAAAAATGTAACTTTATATCTGGCACAAGGAAAAAGCAAGCAACTTTAATATCCGTCCAGTGATGCCAAAACCGAGCTGTGACACTGCTGTTGGAAGACATCAAACCAGTTAGGTGCTGTGATTCCCCTCAAGCCAACACCTGAATGCATCTAACAGCAAATCCTGAAGGAAGTCTCTGTGCTGAGGTAATTTTATTGCTCATTCATAGTGCCCTGCATTCGCTGGGCACTTAAAATAGACTCTTGTACCAGCAACCTTTTTATTATCCAAAGGTGGGGAGGGGGGAGAGAGAAGGGGGGGAATCACATACACACCAATCCTTCTTCTTTCTGCTGGTGAAGGGAGGCAATTCGATCCAACGTGGGCTGAAACCTGAGTAGGTCACTGTACACCATGATAAAATTCCCTAATCCCTGAGCCAAATTTCCCTGAGGGGGCCCTCCTACTTCTCCTTCACTTTCCAAGCTGACTTTTCCATTCCCTCTCTTGTCTTTTCCTCCCCTTCATCTCTTTCATTTCCCCTACCTTAAAGCCTTGATATCTGATCTGCTGCTGATGCTCGGGTTACAGTTTTTACAGCTTAGGCTGTCTATTGCTGTATACATTCCTTTCTTTCTGCTCGGCACTGATTACTTACCAGAGCTTATTTTACACTGGTCCAGATGAAAGCAGTTGAGAGGAAGGGAAACAGTCAGCCTGTTTGAACATTACAGATAGGAACCTACACAAGGGCACATTGTGCTCCCTGTCATTTCGTAGCAAGCATTTTGCACAGTGTAACCAATTTGTACCAATATTGGACTCCTCGGGTTTATGAACAACAACAAGCCATCTGAATTCACCAGGCAAGAAAAAGAGCCAACCATCGCCACAGGATTTTAACTTTCTCAAGAAGACAAAAATTCAAACCACCTTTCCCCCCCTCTCCCCTTTCCCCTCCTTGGATGACAGCAGCCAACTGTTCCACTAAAAATGCACAGCATATATAGCATAGTTTACATTGAAAGGTGGCCTGTGTTTTGTGAAGGATTCTGCTATCAGCTCTCTCATCCTCGACCAGAATCCACACTGGTTCAACATGCTGATTCTACCTGCCTTCAGTTTCTAAGTCAGCTGAAATCTTCAGCTTTCTGACCTGATGCAGAATTACCCTTCTTTAAAAAAGAGAAAGTCTCTACACAGCAGTGCTTAATACCAAAGCATTAGTTTAAAATTGTGTAATTTTTCTCCTTCACACAATGTTGTTTTTGTTTCTTCCTCACCCTTTCAGACAAACATCTGTTATACTGTAGAAGAACAACTATCTCCCAAACCGCTGAGTGTGCCTGCAGCCAAAATAAACATAACAAACCCAGAGGATCCAGCACAGTCAGCCTTTATATCCAGCCAGGATAACATTTCACATGTTTTGATTAAAATTAGCTAATTTGTAATTCTAGAACCTATGAAACTTAAAAGCTGCAGTCCATGTAGATGGCATCAGGCGATGCTCTAAGGGGCCAGTGCCCCGTGCCACGGACCTCTGCAGTCCTCCAGACTAAGGTGGGATTACAACAGGCAACGACTCTCAGTCTCCAGCGCCCGCATGGAGTCCTCTCCCAAAATAGGATGTGTCATGTACCTCCAAAAAATAATACTGCTCCTCGGGACTTGAAACCAGCAGTTTGCTGCCAGATGCACCCCACGGGTTACTTTGTTCTTCGCCCTGATACCGCTCCCGTCCACGTTTGCAGTGGATGTGGTAGAGCCGCGTCTGCACGCTCCTCACAGGCGGCAGGAGCAGGAATGCTGCCTTAGGCAAGGAAGGGCACCAAGAGAAATCCATGGTGTGCAGAGAGGGGAGAAGGGAGGGGATTGTGAATTCCCGTTTCATTTTACACGGGCAGATCAATGCTCCAGAAAGCAAAGATATTTTCACTAGGCACCCAGCACATTTATATACTCCCGTATGTAGCATGCCCACTGTGAAACCTGTGACATTTTCCAGGCAGGCAGTCCTCCACTTACAATCAGCCTTTTAATAAATGACATCTTCAAATTCAATGTCAGCAGCTTTACCTCGATGCTGTTTTAGTCACTCCTTCTGCACGTTACACAACAACAACAAGTTCAGCTCAAGTCTCACAATGCGATGTTCCCAACTTTGGGGAATTAGAGACCGAAACCAAACAGGCGCAGTAACAACATAAAGAGAGAAATAAATAGATAGAGAAATAGAGGAATAGATAGAGAAATAGAGAAATAAATAGAGAAATAGAGAAATAGAGAGATAGAGAAATAGACAAATAGACAAATAGATAACTAGGTAAATATATAGGTAGATAAATAGATAGGTAAATAGATATAAATAGATAAACAGATAGATACATAGATAATAAATAGATAAATAGATAAATAAATGGGACCCATCAAGCTTGCAGCAAAGACCTAACGATAAAAGAAGTCCCAAAAACAACGGGTTGGGTTTTTTTTGTGTGCAATCGCGACCATCCTAACAGCTGGAGCAGCCTCCTCGACAGCACAACCCGCAGAGCACGGCTGGACGGGCAAGGGTCCCCGTCGGGCAGGACGGTCCCCCCGCACAAATGCGCTTGTACCGCAGCATCCCCCGCGCAGCCACCTCCCCGCACCAGCGCGGCTGCGGAGCGGAGCGCGGAAAGCAGCGGAGGAGGCGAGAGGGAGGAGGAGGAGGAGGAGGAGGAGGAGAAGAAAGGGGTCTCGGCGCCCGAGCAGCGGAATGATGCGCGGTTCAGAGCGGAACACTGCACTTTGACAATTGAATTACACAGTTGCAGCCGGCTGCTGCAAAATGAGAGAAATAGGGGGTTTAAAAGAGGTCTTTTCTTTCCTCAACTTTAGGGCTTCCCTGAGGGGATGGCTATAGAAAAATAATAATAAATTTTAAAAGGCTCGTCAGTGGCACCCAAGGAGCTTGGAAGCCCAAGGAAGGAGAGTTATTTTAAAAAATATAAATAAATCAAAGCTGGTCAATGAACAGGATTCGCAGCCTGTGAATTCGTCTCTGTTTCCAGCCCAGGAGGCGGAGTTGAGACACATTCAGTGCATCCTACCAAAAAAAAAAA
>VYZU01056104.1:0-19297 GCA_013401355.1 Ceyx cyanopectus | reverse complement strand
CGGGAGAAGGAGCGGGGCTGTGTAACCCGGGCTGTGTAACCCGGGACAAGCAGCGGGGCTGTGTAACCCGGGCTGTGTAACCCAGGAGAAGGAGCGGGGCTGTGTAACCCGGGACAAGCAGCGGGGCTGTGTAACCCGGGACAAGGGGCGGGGCTGTGTAACCCGGGAGAAGGAGCGGGGCTGTGTAACCCAGCACACAGCCGGGGGTCCGCCCGCCTGCCCCCAGCGCCGGGGTTTCTCCGCCGCACCCTCCTGGCCGCGCCCGCCCCGTCGCGTCCCGTCCCCGGCTCGGTCAGACGGGGCTCTCCGCCGCGCCGACGTTTGGTCGCTCCTGTTCCTCCCTTGATCCGCGCCTGGGGGGCGAGGATGAATGCTTCGGTGGGACGCCGAGGTGCCGGGTTACGGTACACACCGCGCGGGGTACATCGATTATCCCTGGGTTGTGCTTTCCCCACTCCCTGGCAGTCCCTAATACCCGCCACGACACAGCAGGTGTCCATTGTTCCGTCCGTCGGAATCGGAACTGTGCGGGGTTTCTCGTCATGACTGCGGTGCGTCTTCAAACTGAAAAAATAAAAAATAAAAAAAATCGAAAAAACCCGCAGTCAAAATATAAACTGCATTCCGTATGGGGATGAGTAGGTTCCCCACCAAAATCTCTCTTTAGCCTGTCAAATAGAAGTTCGTTTTGTGTGCTACAATGTTGAATTAACATTCTCTGCTTCTGAAGCTTAAATCACTGACGTTTTCCAGTATGAAAAGTTGGGCACAACTCCTGTATTCGTTTGGTGACTAAAATGAGCCTGGCTTGCCTGCTTCAGATGGCAGAGCGATTAGAGGCATGGAGCACATTTTCCCCTGCGGCATTGAAAATAGGAAGAAACTGGGATTTTGCGTAGTTTTAGCTGTTAGACCAGCGAGCATCAAGTAGTGAGATAGCAGCCAGACCTCAGTCTGTCAGACCCTAGAGCCCATCCCCAGCAGTAAGATCACGGCCGCTGTGAATCGAAGGTGCTGTCACTCCCCTCACTGCCTGAAAGAGTCAGGCAGATGTTGGGGAAAACCAGGGGTGATCATTCGTTTTCACAGAGCAGCAGGACCTTGCAGAAACCCTTGAGAAGGCTCTGCTGGCAGTGAGGAGCTGCAGGAGTCAGGTGCAGAGAAGGTTGTGCCAAGGTCCATTCTGCACACCCCAGAAACACAAGGGCTGGCCTCAGGCTGAGCAGCAAGCAAGCATGAAAAGAAACTGGGATTTTTTTTTTAATTTTTTTTTTTTTTTTACTACATTTTAAAATAAAGTGAATTGTGAAACTTGGGGAAACTAACTTATGAGTCCACAGGTAACCTCCAAAAGTGGGTTCTTAATGAGGTTTCCCTCCTTTTGTGTCCCACCACCACTAGCAGCAGCCTCATCTCTGTGGCTTGTTCACTATACTCTATTACAAACAAATTGTTCTGGTTGAGCTCTCATCAAGTATGGGAGATACTCCCAGAATCTCCACATGCGCTCTCGCCCAGCAGGGGTGCACAGCAGGCAGCACAAGGGGAAAGCTACACAATCTCATTTAGCATCAGAGCTCTTTGAAATCTTTATCTGGAAAAAAGCAAGCCAGCCTCAGACAACTATTCTGCTTTGAATCGCCACCACTTTGCTGATACATTAAGTAATTCTTATGACAAAGGCAAAATTACTACTTCTATTAGGGATATACCACTAGCTTCTCTGTAGAGCTGCTGTCAGAGTTTTAACAAAAACCTTAGAACTAAACAAAGGATTGTCTCAAATAGTTCTTATTCAGTGAAACATCCAAAGACTTTTAACACTTGCTATATATATATTATAGTAGTGTTTCCCTGCATTAATTTTACAGAGTGAGTTAATAACCTGATTAAAAGATTGATCCTGAACTCCCAATGTAAACAGAATTTCCTTTAATATTGGAAAGGACTTTGGAGAACCCAACTGCAAGCCCAAATGATGCAAATTGCCTTCAGGAGATAATAGTGAGAAGATGAAAAAGAATGTCTTAAGGATCATATCTGTCATTCCAGTTTTCCTGGCTAATGACTGAAAGTTTGGTTGCAAAATGAAGTTTTCCCACCTCTCTCGTTACCAGTTTTGAACACAGATGCTCACTTCTTGATACCAAAAATAGTGGCTTTCAGTTAGTTGGGTTTTTTTTTTCCAGTTGTACGTCCCAAATGCTTTTGAATAGAGATGTGAACTTAAACCATCTGACAGTAGGCTCACTTTTCTCAGATACTTCTATAAGCTCCTTAAAAGCAGCCTACAGTCCCCTAGTACCTCATCAACCACCAGATCAAAGCATTGGTCTTAGAGCATATCCTGTTTTTCTCAGTATCTAATACAGGCTTTGAGTGGATATGGTAGTTCTACCTCTCTGTGTCCTAATAATATCTCTTAATCTGACAGCAGATTATTCCTGCAACTGTCACAATTACTCTTTTTCTAGAGCTATTATTACCTTTACATAGTGCATATGATTATACTACATATTCTCAGGTTGTTCTTCTATAGTGATAGTATGTGGAGAACCATCAACTGTCAACACAGAAGTTCATGCATTTCAAATGCTCAGACATCAGCTGACACACACTGTACGTACTGAAATAAGTTTTGGAAACCATCTAATTATTCTACTTGTTACTTAGGAAGGAAAAGACTGTTGAAAAGCAATGCTTTCCATTTCTAATGGTAACTCCTGAACTCGTAAGGAGAGGCAGAATATCAGAATCTTTGGAAGCCATAAATTTGTCAGTCATACAATGGCATTTATATGAACATCTCCAAAAACTTAGGAGAAAATAAATCTGGTATTTACTTTTCAGAGACCCTAATACTAAATACATTTACTGAACTGTAACAGCACATATTTCTTGTGTGAAAACCTGCATTATTGGTAAAGAAACCTGGTTCAGCAGTGCTCAGTGTGGATTCTGCAAACGTCTTAAAACAGGTGAAGGTGGCTGATTGGATCAATAAGGCTGCTTGCTTTATTCTACCAGACAGAGACACTCTGGTATGTGGCAAGCAGTTATCAACCAAAGATGAAATCCTGATCTGGTGGAAATTGGTGAACATTTTGCTCCTGAGCTTAATGAGACCAAATTCCCTGTGAAATTTCCAAGGTGATTTTTAAATGACTTATATAGTGTGCATTGGAAGGCAAGAATCCCATTTCTTAAAAAGAAGAAGAAAAAAAAGATGGATTTAAAACTACATTTCAATTCTTATTCAGAGGAAAAATAAGAAAATGAGTGAGGAAAATGTTTCATACTCCTAATTGTAACTCATCTCAAATGGGAGTAAGAGGTTTTTCTGAGGCTTCCCATGAAGAGTGGGTGCTCTAACTGCAGTGCAGCACAGTAGGGCTCTCACTGTATTGCATGCTGAAGCGTTGTGGGGTGGGGTTTTTTTGCCATGCTCATCAATTACTTTCAAGTTGGGGAGCAAAAAGCAATGTGATCTGTCTTTTGTGGTCACTAAGTCACCTGCAAGACTGAGGTTCAGGTCCCTGCTGTATGGAGAGAAGCTGAGCTTTTCCTTTCACTGCCCAAGTGTGGGTTTTACTCACAAGGCTCTTCGCCAAGCTCTGTGTTTTTGTTCAGTCACAGCTTTGCATTTCCAGGTACAAATTTGCACTTGGATTTTTGCAAGTGCAGTAATTTGTACCTCTGAAAAACAAACATCATTCATAAAACAACAGGTGAAAATGAGTTGCCTAAAATAAATTGCTGCAGGTTTAGTTTATGTTTTATTATTTGTATTCCCATTTCTTAGTATTTATATGTTTTAAAAGGGCTCCTATCCACTTGCAGGAGTTGCTTTTTATATAACATGAAAGGAACACTTTGCTATAACTAAACTCTTTGGTTTGGTCTTTATTAATGTATTCATGTTTATTATTGAACTATTTCTCCTTGTTATTGCCTACCCGAGAGGACGAGAGAAATGAGCAGGCCTGGTAAATATGTAAGAGGCTGCACGATGGCTCCAAAGCCAAAGGTTTGAAAAGGCAATGGGAACAAACAAATGTCACTCTGCTGGGGACACTGCAAAGGACACGATGGTTTCCCAGACAAAACTGGGAAAAACTGGGTAGTTACTGATGGGCTTGTGCTGCCCCGTGGGAGGAAGGAAGTACTGTGTCCAGTGCTGGGCACCCCAGTTCAGAAAAGAGATTTACTGGAGAGAGTCCAGTGCAGGGCACCAAGATGCTGCAGGGAGTGGAGATCTCCCTGCTGAGGAGAGGCTGAGAGAGCTGGGGCTCTTGAGCCTGGAGAAGAGGAGACTGAGGGGGGAGCTCAGCAGTGTCTGTCAAGATGTTGAGGGCAGTGTAGGGAGGATGGAGCCAGACTCTGCTCAGTGCCATCCAGGGACAGGACAAGAGGCAATGGGAGTCAGTTGGAGCACAAGAGGTTGAGGGGAAACAGAAGGAAGAACTTGTTCCCAGTGAGGGTGGCAGAGCCTGGCAGGGGCTGCCCAGGGAGGTTGTGGAGTCTCCTGCTCTGGAGACATTCCAGCCCCCCCTGGATCTGTTCCTGGGTGACTTGGTCTAGGTGCCCCTGCTCAGGCAGGGGGGTTGGACCAGATGATCTTCTAGCTCCCTTCCAAGCCCTGACACTGATTCAGTGAGCGAGGGCCCGCGGTGCCGGTCCCCGGGATCATCGCAGCGCGGCCCGGCCCTGGCTGCGGCGAGAGCTCCCTCTCCTGTTCCTCTGCTCCCCGCGGTGGGCAGCTCATCACGAAGCTCGGCTACCAAAGCGTGTGGCAGCACACGTCTGCCAGCCCTTCTGCCCGTAAACACATCCTCACACACACACGGGGAAAGATGAAGGTTAAGAGGAGGATCTTGTTTGGGTTTTTCCTAAGTGACAGCCACAGCCGTTGCAGGTCGATAGAAGGATGCGGCTCTTCACTGCCCCTCTTAACATCGCCGATCCTTTACCTCATTGTTCCCTGTTTGCCGAGGGGTTGTCAGCTCTCCCTCGGGTTGCTTAGTAATGCCAGTCACTGTGGAAAAGATGTGTCTACACAGTCTCTCACAAGCTATCCCCGTCTCATTTCACCTGCATCTGAAGTGAAGCCATAATAAACAACAATTTAAATTCAGGCATTTGGTTTGCTGAAGTGTTTAATTAAACAAAGAAACTCATGTGTTCATAGAAAAGTAGCGTTACATTGATTTATATATTTTTTTTAATTATTATTATTGTTACTTGACTTGAAGTGGCAACTTTCTTTTGGCTTTTTGGACAACATGCCAGGGTGATAGATTATTTATGCCATCAGAAGCAAATAAATACACTGAATAATTAAAATACTGACTTCTTATCTTTTTTGTTTGTTTGTTTTCCTTTAAAATACAGTCAGTCAGTTTTATACAAGTGGAAAACACACATGTGACCTTCTCCCTCACTTCAGTTCCACCCGATTCCCACTTCCACAGCAGTGAAGTTTTTTTCACCCATACCTTTAAGAAGGGGGACATTCCACTCATTGCTGAGCTGGATGAACGCCCACAGCTTTCACTCACACAGTAGTGTCTGTAGATTCCCCTCTGCTGTGGATACTAATCTCAATCCAGTGTCCTCAGGCAGTTAGAGGGTGCTCTGCAAAATGTCAAGAGGTAGCCCCTCCAAAGCAAAGTATGGCAGCTGAAATGGGAGCAGTGGAGGTTTTCCAAATATGAATATCTGGAAAGGTTGGAAGTTATTTTAATATTGATGACTATTTTTTTTTTCGTGCTGCTTTAGGGTATCAGTGTCAAATCTGTACAAATTTATAGAAGATATAGACTTAATACTCTTAATGCTTTAAAAAGTTCTGGCAAACAGAAAGGAACTTTATTTAACTTATTCAATCATTACTTAATGATTGTTATTCTTGCCTGAAACTTCATGGAATATGATAAATGGAAAGAAATGTTAACTTCTCTCTCTGGTTCTAAATACTTCTGAAACTTCTGTTAAAATGCCTTTTTGTTTCTTGCTTCATTTCTCATGTTCCCTACACCAAAAGTAAGCAAGAAGAAGTCTTTTCCTTCTTCAGCAGCAGAGAACACCCACACCATTAAAGATCAATCAATATTAAACTTTTAAAAAGGTATCAGCAATGCATTAAAAACCAAATTAGTAAAATATGCCCCGGACACCAGTATTGACTTTGGGGAAAAAATCTTTATCATCTGTCTACTTCTACACCCTATCTATTCACTATGGTTATTCAGTGAATATCCAATATAATATCAAANATGGGAGCAGTGGAGGTTTTCCAAATATGAATATCTGGAAAGGTTGGAAGTTATTTTAATATTGATGACTATTTTTTTTTTCGTGCTGCTTTAGGGTATCAGTGTCAAATCTGTACAAATTTATAGAAGATATAGACTTAATACTCTTAATGCTTTAAAAAGTTCTGGCAAACAGAAAGGAACTTTATTTAACTTATTCAATCATTACTTAATGATTGTTATTCTTGCCTGAAACTTCATGGAATATGATAAATGGAAAGAAATGTTAACTTCTCTCTCTGGTTCTAAATACTTCTGAAACTTCTGTTAAAATGCCTTTTTGTTTCTTGCTTCATTTCTCATGTTCCCTACACCAAAAGTAAGCAAGAAGAAGTCTTTTCCTTCTTCAGCAGCAGAGAACACCCACACCATTAAAGATCAATCAATATTAAACTTTTAAAAAGGTATCAGCAATGCATTAAAAACCAAATTAGTAAAATATGCCCCGGACACCAGTATTGACTTTGGGGAAAAAATCTTTATCATCTGTCTACTTCTACACCCTATCTATTCACTATGGTTATTCAGTGAATATCCAATATAATATCAAAGATCAGGTAGAGGAAAACAAAGAACCTATGGATGACCAAGAAATGTAGGCACATCATTCCAAGCTTGAACTTGTCTGTGACAAACTGACCTCTAGACTTCATTACAGTTAAGGTCTGTAGCTTCGAATGAAACTTGTGAAACTTAAGAAGCTTCATTTGGTTCAAAACAGTGGTCTGCTTGCTCTGTCACACAGGTTCACCAGAGCATACACCAGGCTCTACTTTCCTGTGGGCTTCTTATTTCTTTGTGGCTGACACCCACAATGCTGACCTCCAAAAGCTACTTTGGAGAAGGTCTGAGGCACCTGAGAGACCATCCTATTTTCTATGCCCCTGTTTCTCACCTTGAAAGCAAAGGAGTGTCAAAGCTGGAAGCAAAACTGATGAGGAGTGGAGATGTGCACTCTCTGCAGCTGTCCCCCAGTCTTAAAGCTCCCTCTCAGGTGAAATGAGGAGATTTGCAGCCAAAATAATTTCTTCACCTGTCTGTTCTGAACTGCAGGTATTTCCACCCCTTCCCTTTTTTTTTACTTCATGCAGAAGAAGGCAGGATAGAGTCTTCTTGTTTTCACTTTAAGAAATGAGTGTGTCTCCCATATGCTACAGTGAGAGAAGAAGGGGAGAGGTTATGTGGGATTGGGATGCAGCAGGAAGTTCTTCCTTCTTTTTTAACTATTTTTTTTTTAGTAGATCAACTGTGCTGATACAATCCTGAAAATATTATTATAGTAATTGACATAAAGTTCTTCCTAAAAGGCATCCCTCCTCTCTTTGTCTTTCTGTGAAGAATAGAAGAATTTCTTACAATAAAGAAAGTGGTTTATACATTTTCTCATAAGCCCACATTCCCCCTGTGAGCTTTGTTGCATGATACAGTATGTCAGTTTAAGTAACGTCTGTCAAGGGATGGAAAACAATTACAGGCTCTTTTCATTCATAAAAGTTATTCTGGAATTTCTTCATCCTTAATTTTCTTGTCATGCTTTCAAAAACATTTTATCAGTTTGTCCAAATTACCCCTGCACTGCATATACAAGCTACAGTGGGTTATTAATTTCTTTCCTGGACCCAAAGAAACATGTCAAGGTATCTACAGTGACATATACTAAATGATTTAGACTGGGGTAAAGTTGGGTTTGACATGCCATTATTTGACAATTACTCTTCTATTTCAGTGCTTGCTTTCCCGCTAGCATCTTACCAGAATCCTATCTGATGGGTGATTCAATTTCTTGATCTCCTCAGTTATATGTACATGACTTTTACACATCCTAATATATAATGGCAATGCATGCACATTGTCTGTCAAAAAAACCCCAAACATATCTTGGGAATGTGTAACAGAAATATGTCCAGGACTAGGACATGATCTGTATTTGCAGTGTAGAAAAAATGTTCCTTATTCAGCAAAACAACTAATAGCTGAGATTGAAAGGGACCTCTGGAGATCATAGAATCATAGATCATATGGTCCAACCTCCCTGCTCAAAGCAGAAAAGGTTAGCTCAGTGTCCAGTCATGTTTTGAATATTTCCAAGGATGGAGACTTTGCAGGTTCCAGAGTGAAAAAAAAAAAAAGGCAAAAAAAAAAAAGCAAAAAAAAAGCAGCATCTTTTTCTTATGTTGAAATGGAATTATGGAATTTGCTCCACCATCTCTACTTCTCCTCCATCAGGTTATTTATATTCATTGATCAGATCCCCCCTGAGCCTTCTTGGCTGAGCAATCCCAAATCTCTCAGCCTCCCCTCACAGGAGAGTCCCTTCATCGTCTCTGGGGCTCTTCCCTTTCCAGCGTGTCCATGTTGCCCCCATAGTGAGGAGTGCAGATGTGGATCCAGCAGTCCCAACATGTGTCTGAGCAGATGCCTGAGCAGAGAGGACAGATCAGGTCCCTTGAGCTGCCACCAGTGCTCTTCCTAACTCCCTCTACCCTTCTGTGGGGCAAGAGTGCCCTGCTGGCTCACGTTCAGCTGGCTGAATGCCACAGTCCCAAGGGCCTACTCTGCAAAGCTGCCTTCTTGCTGGATCCCCACCTGCATTGCTACAAAAATTATTCCTCCCTGCGTGCAGGACTTCATTTTTCTTTGCTGAACTTCATGGGCTTCTTGCCAGTCCATTTCTGCTGCAATTTATTCCGTTTGCTCTGATTCATGATCTCCGAGGTAATTAGTATAACTGTTATCTTGAAAGAGTTTGTTTTCCTTAACTGTGTTGCTTTTCCTAATTAAATCACTCATGTAACATTAATGATAATGATCTATGTCTCTTGCTCTCATATACAAATACAGATTTTGCTCAAAGACAGTCCTGAGAATCCTGCTCTACACAGGTAGGAATTTTTGCCCTGACCCAGAATTAATGTATGTATCCCTGATATAATGTATGTATCCATCCAAGATTCTTGAAGTCACATGTGGTTATCAATTTCTTTTCACAGCACTACTAGTTGAGGCAGAATTGACATGTCCTCACCAGTCTCTTTAAGATCCAGGGGGTGCTGATGGGAGACAATCCCATACAACTTCTATCCCACCCAGTAAAGGCTTGCCACAACATTCCCATCTTTGCATAACTTTTGGGAGTCAGGAACTCCAAGCGTGTCTTGATTGGCATGCATTGAAACTCTGCCCACATAGATGCCAACCCCTGACACGCTGTGGTTTGTTCTGAGTATCACTAGAGGTGCACAGGTCCATCACCATCTCTGCAAGCTGAGGCAGCAATTCAGCTGGACTGCAGAGCCAAGGCTCTGTGTTGTTGCTTCCTCTCACTCCCTGGGACAAGGTGAGAAGTTGCCTCTTGCATATTGTGTGTCCCAGGTAGTGCCAGATAGTGCCTCTGGCACGAGGAACTGTAGACTGAGGTTTATTGGCTTTACCTGAACTGCCAACACCAAAAGCAGGGTCCGAAGCCAACTTCTAAACCTAGGCACCCATCTGATTTGTTGGGGTCTTTTTGCCTGTTGTTAACTAATATTACAAGCACGAGTTAGTATTACAGATATTTTGCAGATGAGAAATAATTTGGAGACAGATAAAGTAACAAAACACATGTACTTGAAGAGTCTCACGGCCTCAGCTAGAACCCAGCTCCTATGTCTTGTAGGAGAGTTCTGTCACCATTAGAACATGTAATCTAACCTTCTTGGAAAAAAAACTGAAATGTGAGCCTCCCTTTGAACCAGCTTGACTTTGAGCTCACTCATGAAACGCCAACGACCTTTGAAAGACCATGGGGATGGCACCATTGACAGATTTTGCCTCAGTTGGCTGCAAATAAAGTTATTTGAAATAACTGCCAAAGCTGTGATTTATCAGACTTTTTCACAGATTCCACAAAGGCAAGGAAATTCAAAGTTGAAAGGCTTTCTCCAGGCAGCACATGCCAGGCATTTGTGCATGAATTGCAGGAGGGGAAATGATATGTTTCTTTTAGAGCTGTTGTTGCCATCATGGAAAGCGAACGAGCATCTGTGCTTTGGAAATGAGTGGAAGGAAGGTGTTCTGTCAAAGGGAGCATGTGGGAAAGAGGCTTCAAATGGTGAGATTATGGTATGAAAGTAGCAGGAGTTCTGAATGCCACTGGGGAGAAGAACTGGAACAAGGCTGACACATCGAAAGGTGGTGAGAAAGCAAAAAAGAAATTCAAAGAGGAGTACACTGAAGGAAAAAAAAATAAAAGACTTTTGGCTAGAGAACAGGTCTGAGCAAATTCCAAGAGTGAGAGAGGAACAGAGAAAAAGGAGAAAATACTGTGCAGATGGAAAGTGTATCTATTGGATGATTGTGCAAGTGAACGTGTAAGTTAAAGTTTTGGTATGTTTTACTGTGGAAACAGATATAAAGCTGAAAATCAGATGTCCAAGTAGGACTCCTGATATAGCAATGATCTATAAATGTATACTACACAGAGTCTGTAAGATGTCTGTACCCTGTAACATTTGCCACTGGTCCTGAAAACAAACAAACCAACTAGGAAGATTCACATTTAGGAATATTTAATTCAAGAGGACTGCTTACCTGAAATCACTGCCAGTCCCAACGTTCTTAATTTCACTCTAGGCTTCACGATTTCCTGTGTCACTACACTGTGGAGCTGAATCCAGAATAACAATTTAATACTTGAGTACCCAGAGCCAGGCAGATGCTTTGCATCAAAGTGTTCTCTTGTGCATGTCGAGTGCCTGCAGCTCCCCCCTGGAAGTGATGGGTGCTCAGCACCTCCAAAAAACAGGTCGCTGTCACTCAGCAGCTCAGAAAGGAACCAAGATGCAAAAGTTTAGGACTCAACTTACAAGCAACTGACATCAGTGGGGAAAAGTGTGTCTCTAAAGGACTCCCATGCTTTGGGTCCTTTTCATTTAACAGGAGTGCATTTGTAAATCAGATGCCTGTGTAACGTGTAACACCCTCCAGAGATAATATGATAAAAGAAAGGGACTAAGAGGCCAAAAAAACAAGGAAGATGAGGGGAATCAATAAAATAGAAAGGAATGGAGATGTTGTTCAAGAATTCATTTAGACTAGCTTGGGCCTGCCTCATTGGCTCTGAATGCAAACTACTAGTTAGGAGGTTTAAAATAAATGTAATGAAGTGAGGTTTTTTCCACATAACACATAATAAAACTGTGGAACACGTGTACACAGGATATTTGGGGGAGAAAATGCCTAAACAGCTTCAAAGAAGAGCTTAGAAGAGCCAGACTTGGAAGTTCTGGAAAACAGATCCATTTTGGTTTATTAAACATAATAGTCTCGATAGAGCATCTGCCTCAAGACGTGTCTGAAGTGCAGTCAGATGGCAGCTGGGTGGACAGGACATGCTGCTCTGTGCCTGCTCAACTTCTCATTCTCTTCCCTTAAGCATTTCACACTGGCTCTTGTTTGAGACAGGGTAAACTACCTCAGATGTTCCTTTTATCTGACTCAAATTCCAGTTTGCGTTAGTAGCTGTAATTTTTCTTCTATAGTTTGCTTAACTGTGTTGGCCTAGATCAATTGTTCTTCCTCCTGTACAGCAGCAGTAACTTGGGTTGTTAATAATGTTCAACTTCTAATCATTTTAGAGCATGTAGTGAAGTGTCAGACAGGTGTTTTAATTACATCGATCAAATGAACAGATACAAGTGAGTCAAGTGCTAGGTAAAAATAAATGTATTGCCCCTTGTACCCTGAAGGTCATGACTCTTTGTCTCCAACAGACTGGCATTAGGATAAATTCAAAAGCAAAAAGGAAAACATACCAAAAAAAAACCCCATATTGAACACAAGGGTTTACCTTGACTGGGAGAAAGTGTCTAGATATTACAGTGTAGTATAGATTAATACCTTTGTTTAACTTAATTCCCCCAAAGCCATATAGGCAGTGCTACTTAAAATACATTATCCTGTTCAGACACAGGTTTACAAGGACAGATTCAAATGATTTTGTTTAACTTGGGCTTTCTGATTCCAGTTTTAAACCCATTGTCTTCATCATCCTGGTTGCTTTTCAGATCCTGAGACTTGATTCCCAGACAAACACGACTGTCCAGCTGGTAGTGAGGCAGTGAGTGGGCATCAGAGTAACTAACCCCTTAGAAAATCATTTCCATGCCTCCTGGGCTTTACAGTTGATCAGTAAACAGCCACTGGTGTGGAGAGCTGGTGCTGAGTGGCACTTCTTGGTCAGGGGGTAGCAGCTTTTTCTCTCAAACTGCATCTTTCAGGCACGCTTCAAAGGGGACTTAGAAATAGAAAGGTACAGAAACGCAGGTGGAGGTGACAAAGGCACCAGTGACTCTTGTCAGGTTTACTTCAGAGGAGATGTGCAGCCAGTCTGGGTGGAGAATACACAGCTTCCCATCTCAGCAGACAAAGGAGAAAGACAGAAAAGGGTGTATGGCTCCTCTCCCCTCAAAGCCAGCATTACCCACAGGAAGAACATTTCGTATTGTATCTATGTTTTGATTATGCTTGTGAATAGCAAGCACCAAAATTACATAGATTTGTTCCCTGAGAAATAAGCGTTTTAACTGAGAAATGTTTCCATTTCTGTGTTTAAATCCATATAAAATGTGCATGTTGCATTTGCTTGCCAGTTTCCTACTATACTATGACTTCAATCCCCAACCTGGTAATCGTGGAATGATTTAGGTAGTTTTTCACTCGATTTTTCACCTAACATATAAAATTCAATTTTTCTTCTGTTGGACACTCCCGGGTCACCTCATCTTTTGTGATTTTAAGGGATGCTTAGATCCAACCCACTGGAAAAAAGAAATCCATAGAAAATCCATAGATCTGTAGGGTAGGGAGTGTAATAGAGGGCATGTGAGTAAGCCTTTGTTCATCATGGCTGTCGTTCCCTCTGCTGCATTTCACTCTTGCCCAGACCATGAACTCCTTAGTCAAGGGACCATCTCCTTTGTTCCAGTTTTCAAATGTGTCTGGTTGGAGTTTTCCACTGCTCCGAGGGTTCAATTAAATACAAATAATAAATAGTTAATGGGTTGCCAAGCTGCAGAGGTGGGGCTAATCAGCCGAGGCTTCATAGAGTGGTTAATGATGGATTAGGAATGGGAGAACTGATAAAGCTGAATATTTAAAGGCTAATAATGTACGGAATGATGGATGCTTTGTCAGCCTCCATTGCATCTGACCAGGACGAACACCGTGCTTATCTCCCTTCCCCTTCCATCCCCATTGCTGTTTAGAGAGGCTCTGACCAAATTCCCCTGAGAGGAGCACTGTCCCTCGGGGGAGATGAGCCTGTGACACCTGCCACTGGTTTGGGAGGTGAAAAAACAGGGACTCTGAGCAGCAGGGGCGTCGCCAGCCACACCCTCCCCTGCTCCTGTTCCCGTTCAGCTCTCTAGGGATGGTGGGGTGTCGATTGGTGTTTTCTTTGCAGCGCTGGCTGGCGAGGCAGGGCGAAGGGAGCTGTGCTGTGCCGGGTGCTGCACGGCGGGGGCATGTCCTGCTGCCCGCACAGGGCTGCTCGGAGCTCCTCACCCGTGCCGAGCACCACTGAGCTCGGATCGCTGCAGTCTGCCTGCAGAGTGAAAAGGGCAGCACACACCCACGCATACAAAGGATCTCTAGAGAACGCAGCTATAGTGATTGATTTCTTTCTTGTTAAATGAAATAAATGATGCATTTATTAGCATTTGTTATCCCAGAGTGCTGCATGTTCTGGTATCGGTATCCCAGGTATGTTTAGGCTTAAAAATTAATGCTTTTTAGTGCCAAATCCTGTTCCAAAGGATGTTCCTCCTCCTGAATTCAACTGCTGCTAAACAATGCTGTTTTCTCAGCATCTCACTACAGGATCAATAAGGTCTTGGTCCTTCTCAGTAGTCTGTCAGCTAGCAGGAAGACAGGCAGCCTTGTAGACAAGATACAGACAAGGAGGTCAAGAGAAGTGGATTCTTTTCTCAGTTTGCCTTGGGGGTTTTGCAAAGCCTTGGACAAATCACACAACCTCTCTGTTAAACCTCCTGACTTCCCAAATGGAAATGATGGTAACTGTCTGCTTCCCCAGGATGTTATGGAGTAAAGAAATTCTCTTGGGGGGGGTAGGGTGGGGGCAATACCTGGGTCATTTGGAAGGGAGGAACAGAGTATTGCTGGCAGCTTTCACTATGTAAACAGACTCAGAGTGCACCTAGGCTTGACATAACCAACATTTCAGTGACATCTTGAAGAATATTATGTTTTATAGGCAGGGCATAGTTAATATATTAACACTGCTAGTCTGTTTTTCCTATGAATATCATTAATTTTGGAGTAAAAGATTAGTACGAAAGATTAAAAGGTCAAATGTTCTCAGTCAAATAAATAAAAGTGCTTTGCATTTGTTTTACTTTAGCTGGTAGTCAGGAAAATATTTCCACATTTCGTTTGTTAGAAAAGATACCTACAGCTGGCATTAGTGGTGGCTTTGATGGATTCTCTGGTACATTTGTCCAGAGCATACTGATGTAAACAGAAGTGTCTCTTCACCTTCCATCTTTGTTCTTCAACTTTGATACCAGCCCCCTGCAGTGGCTTCTTTCTCCTCCTGGGGAGGCTTAACAAAGACAACTGATAAAGAGAGCTTTAGTTTTCTTCTCTACTTAAGTCTCTAAAGAAATAGACACATCTATTGTACAGTCACGGAAGGTCTTGAAATAATGTGGATTTTTCTCTGGAATCCTGAGGGGAAATGAGACAAGAAGGGGAAAAAAAAAAAACAACAACCCCAAAAAACCCCAAACCAACCAATAACAACAAAACCAAAACCCCACAACCCCAAAGAGACCCCAAAACAAAAAACCCCAACAAAAAAAACCACTATGTGGTTTTGTCCACAACTGAAAATATGGTAAGAACATCATAGCTTTGCTTCTGAGTTTTGAAAAACTGAGAAAGTCTAAATTAGAGGCAGCACAAGCAGCAGTGCCTATGGGTAAGCTGGTCCATCATTACCTGTTACAAGATCCTGTCTTTTGATGCCTGTAGCTGTCAAATATTAACTAATTTGTAATGATTTTTTCTGAGATTTGTCTGTTAGCCTGAAGCTGATTTTTCAAACAGTTCAGGCAGTTTGTAAAAGGAGGTTGGCAAAAAATACATTTTGCTTGTGTTATAAAATATTGTTGGACTGCATGACTGAGAAACTCTCCATCTCCATGCTCTAAGACTGACATTTGGCAAAAGATTCCCCAAGGATCTGGTGGGTGCAGGATGTCTCAGACTGTTTCCATTAAAAAATATAGCTCTGGTTAGAATGGTCTTTCTACATTCCACTGTCTGAAAAGCCCAACAGTAATGGGCATCTGCTGTATGGGCAAAGCAATGGCTTTTCCTAGCAACAAAGGTATTTGTGGAGGTGCATGAAACTGAGAGAGGGTTCAGCTGTTGCCCCCCCAGTCTCGCCCATAAGTGTATGAAAGGTCCATGATCAGGATGCAGGCTGAGCAGACAAGAGAATGACTGGAACTTCATGAGAAATAGATGAAGAGGCTGAGACAAGAACAAAATCAAGTGGCAGTAGGGATGGTGTGTGGGACTGAAGTGAAGAAGTGAGGAGGTTGGGACAAAGAAAATGTGAACTTGCTCTTTACAGCTACAGTTTTGGGCACCCAAACTCAGGAAAGAGAGATTTACTGGAGAAAGTCCAGCACAGGGCAGCAAGATGCTGCGGGGAGTGGAGATCTCCCTGCTGAGGAGAGGCTGAGAGAGCTGGGGCTCTTTAGCCTGGAGGAGACTGAGGGGGGAGCTCAGCAGTGTCTGTCAAGATGTTCAGGGCAGTGTAGGGAGGATGGAGCCAGACTCTGCTCAGTGCCATCCAGTGACAGGACAAGAGGCAATGGGAGTCAGTTGGAGCACAAGAGGTTGAGGGGAAACAGAAGGAAGAACTTGTTCCCAGTGAGGGTGGCAGAGCCTGGCAGGGGCTGCCCAGGGAGGTTGTGGAGTCTCCTGCTCTGGAGACATTCCAGCCCCCCCTGGATCTGTTCCTGGGTGACTTGGTCTAGGTGCCCCTGCTGTGGCAGGGGGGTTGGACTAGATGATCTTCTAGCTCCCTTCCAGCCCCTGACACTCTGTGATTCTGGGTGTTGATCTCTTCTCCCAGGTAACTAGTGATAGGATGAGAGGAAATGGGCTTAAGTTGTGGCAGGGGAGGTTGAGGTTGAATATTAGGAGTAAGTTCTTTACTGAGAGAGTGGTGAGGCACTGGAACAGACTGCCCAGGATGGTGGTGGAATCACCACCCCTGAAGGTGTTTAAAAAACATCTGCATGTGGCACTTCAGGACACGGTTTAGTGTTCCTAATAATATTTAGTGGACAGTTGGACTTGTTAAACTTGAAGGTCATTCCCAACCTTAATGATTCTGTGGTTCTATGAGCTTGGATGAGGAGTCAAAAATGGACTAGTGAAGCAAGACTCTTAGGCTGTGAAAGGAAAGGGATGAAGCCAGTGGTCTGAGAGTGAGAGACAGAGGGTCCTTGGGTATTGCATCATAGTGTTTTCTAATAAATAATTTAATAAATGCTTTATTTCTCCAGTGATTGCTGCATTTAAAGAACATAAATCTACTGCTGGTGATTCCTGAGGAAGTTCTGGGGGCAGTGTGTGGTGTTATGGATAATCAAGGGTCTTACCCTTGTTCTAAACTATTTGCACTAAGGAGAATTCTATGTATAAGGGGGCAGAGGTGTCCAGTTAGACTATAACACAGCAAGCAGTGGCTTTGGAAAGCTGGAGTCTCCCACATTAGGAGGTGGTAGTTTAAATGGCCATAGGACCTTAATTCTCCTCGGTGTATGTGTATTATTTTAAGTAGCCCTTAATTGCATAATCGTGTTAGTTTTCCATAGAACACTCACCACATTAAGTGTGAGATCAGGAAATGAATCAAGGACCTTGTCCCCATTGCTGAACAAGGTGCCTGAGCAGCTCCTCTTAAGTGCATCCCTCCAGCAGTTTTTATTAACTTAGTCTTTCTGCACAGCCACTGCATTCTGTCATTTTTACACTGTGTTTATGAGCTGAAACATCCTATTTAGCAACAGTTTGTTCTGTGACACCAGCTACTCACTCAGTGGCAGCTCCTTCAAAGCAAAGCTTTATTCTCCCCGAGACAGGCAGCACAGAAAGCAAAGACTTGACACCAGAACCTTGATTCTTTTGTCACCTCTTTGCTTTTTGCAGGCTCTCTCCATTCCAGTTTTTCCCCTTTCCAGTTTGGGAGAGGCCACTGATGAGATGCTACAGGCATGTTGAGCCATTGCTGACTCCTGAATCAAACCCCCTTCCTTAGGTCAGTAACTTTTACAGCCTTGGTGCCCATTTTAGCTGGGAAGAGTGGGTGGTAACACCAGAAGGTTGTGCTGCCATCCCGTGAGATCTGGGCAGACTGGAGAGATGGGCAAAGGCAAACCTGTTGAAGTTTAACAAGGGCCAGTGTGGAGTCCTGCACCTGGGGAGGATCAACACTGTGTAGTTACAGATTAGGGGCTGACCTGCTGGAAAGCAGCTCCACAGAGAAGGACCCTGGTAAGTCATGCATGGAACAGCAATGTGCCCTTGTAGCCAGGAAGGCCAAAGGTATCCTGGGATGTATAAAGCAAAGTGTGTCCAGCAGGTCAAGAGAAGTTCTCTTCCCCTCTACTCTGCCCTAGTGAGACCACATCTGGAGTATTGTGTTCAGTTCTGGGTTCTCCAGTTCAAGAAAGCCAGGGAAATACTAGAGTGAGTCCCGACAGAGAGCTATGGAGATGCTGAAGGGACAGGAACATCTCTCATGAGGAAAGGCTGAGAGCCCTGGGGCTGTTTATTCTGGTGAGACTGAGAGGGGATCTTAGTAATGTTCACAAATATCTGCAGGGTGGGTGACAAGTAGAAGGGGCCAGGCTCTGTTCAGTGGTGCCCTGTGACAGGATGATAAATTTCACAAGCTGAAACACAGCAAGTTCCACCTCAACATGAGGAAAAACTTCTTCACTGTAAGTGTGAGAGAGCCTGGCAGGGGCTGCCCAGGGAGGTTGTGAAGTCTCCTTTTCTGGACTTTCAAGACCTGTCTGGATCTGTTCCTGTGTGGCCTGCCCTGGGTGATCCCGCTCTGGCAGGGGGGTTGAACTCAATGATTTTCCCTTTCAACCCCTAACATCCTATGATTCTATGAAGTTTGAATTGTCTCTGGTGTAAGAACAATAAACACCTTGTCACTGGCACTGGCAGCAGGTAAGGGCATTCCTTTTTAGCAGCTTCCCCCTTGTAACTTCAAGAATTATTTGTGCCTTCCTGGCCTGCATTTCATCTTTCTTTGTGATGGATTTTTCTATTTGCACCTTCTTTTACATTTTCCTTCTGTGCAACGCTTTTTAATGCAAACAAAATAAAATGATCTATATCTTGTGTTTGTAAAGATAGGAAATGTATAATTTTTCATGTGAATGCAGACAATAGGACTGTTTTCTCATCAGAACTCTGCCTGATTTGCTGCAACAAAGCCTAGAAGTTACAGGAGGAATGGGTGTAAGTGACTGTAAAGTCAGAATAGATCATATTCTTGCTGAAGTATTTGTGGAATTGAGGAAGTCCCTTAAATCTAATTTCTGAAGATGGCCAGTAAATTTTCTTCCACTTCTATTCTCTGAATTCAGAAAGGCTTTGAGTGCATGGAGCTGCAAGGATGAGCTGTGCTCATTGGAATGAAATGACTACAGGACATAAAGGAGATCACACTTTAGGACCCAGAAATTCAGCTGGGCACTAAAAATTAGTTGTTGCTTTTGATGTCAACTGTTTGGTTGACGTTACTTCTTCAGCTCACAAAGAGGCTGCTCGTAAACCCCTCACCTCTGTCACAACACTGGACCTAAAGGGAAAAACAGAGAATGCAGAAAATAAAACAGAGAATGCCTTCTGGTCCTACCTCCCAACCAGCCAAGAGAATCCTCTCT